>PVHY01003654.1:0-66488 GCA_004024945.1 Uropsilus gracilis | reverse complement strand
AGGCTTCCTAGGCTGCCGTTTACAGGCACGTGCCACTGTGCCCTACCCTAACATTTCATTTCTTAAAAACAAAGTTAAGTCTTGATGATAGTAGGTATGTATTAGCAGTGTTTCCTGCGCAGACTCTGGTCTGATTGGCTCAGAGGCCTGGCATTGATCTTTTCAAGCCATTCTCAGGTCACTAATTGGCCACCAGGATTGAGAGCCATTAGTCTTTAGGAATTTGGTGCACCAAGCAAGTGTGTCATATATGGATGATGGGACGCTTCCCAAACCCAGTCCAGGAATTGAAGTCCTTCAATGGCTGTGGGGCTATTAACCAGAGGCTTGTACAGTGCATGTGAGATCAGCAAGAAACTGTCCTGGCCCTGCGTTCAGGACTTGATTTTTCTGGATGTTGTTTCCCTTGATTTGAAAGCTTTGCTCTTTGCCACTCCTGCTAGAATCACTTTCACCCCTGGCTGCCATACCCGCCTTCACCCCAAGAGATCTATGCCCCACTGAAGGAGCTCTGTCTCTTCTGCTCCTTCATTGCTGTCATCTTCAGGTTCCACCTGGCTGGACATCCTGGTAACCCTGGAGCTAAAGTTGTAGCCTCCTTGCTGTGGGTGGTGTTCTGGGGGCTGGCAATGGCATCAGTCAGTTGAGTGAACTTAACCTCTTCAGCTGTCTTGAAGTCTGTGTCAAGTTTTGCACCAGAAAATACGTTCCTTAACATGGAGTCTATCAGTAGTCCTTCCTGCCAAATAATGTAAATTCCTTCACAACCTACCTGAGCTTCAGTTCTTTGCTTCCCATCAGGAAGAAGGAATTCAATAAATCGTTTTCAAGGACAGCACATGCTTTCATGAGGATAATTCTTAGTAACTGTCAGGTTAAAGAGGGTAATTTCTTTTAGAATAAGAAATTCACAACTTTAAAAATGTGAAATATATGCGGGTATGGAGTGGTATGCATTTGAAGAGGTGTAAACCTATGTTCCTGATACATATGGAGTGGTATAAACATAATGTTATGTCAGTTAAAAAATTCAATTAAGTTAGAAAATAAGAACAGAGAACATCCATGACTATGCATTAGAAAGTGTGTTCAGTTTTCAGTTCTGTGGCTAGGAGAGTCACATAGTATTAGAAAGGAGAACTGGAGAAAGATAAAATCTAACCTGTCAAAGGCCCAAGAGCCATATTATTTTCCTGAACTAACATGCACTTCCCATGTGCCAGTTCTGGCTCGTAGATTCAACTTTCAGGGCATCAAAATACGTATAATATAACTAGGTCTGCACCGGTTTTCTCTGTATTGTGCATGTCATGAAATTTATTTCTTGTCATTATTCTCTAAACAATGGAACAGCTCTCTGCATTGTATTAGGCAATAAATAATCTGGAGATGATTTAACATGTCGAGGAAGATATACTTAGATTGTATGTGAATGCTGTGCCATTTTATATAAGGAACTGGAGGATTTGATAGGGTTCTAGAACCAGTCCCTCGGGGATCCTTAGGACCAACTCTGTTTTTTGGGTTTTTGTTTTCTGTTTTTTTCTGGTTTGATTGATAAAATGATCTGTGTAGTTTTTAAAGAGAAAATATTGCAAATACTGTTTACAATGCCATATGTAATTTAGGGGACCAGGTTCATACCCCCTCAGGTGTATGTTAGCACAAAACTCCTACCACCAACACGCCCATAGTCCTTCTCCATAATCCACTGGACTCCCTCCCTGCTTTGTTCCCACCTCTTTACCCTCCATCCATCCCTAGCAACCTCCATCCTGTAATCTTATTTCTGGGGTTTGTTTTGGTTTAGTGCTTCCCCTCACCATTTAACTTGATTTCATTCTTTCCAATCATTCTTCCTGTCTTACAAAAGTAAGACAGAAATGTCCTTTGTATCTTTCAGTCTAAGCATCACTATCACCCCAGTTCTCAACATAAAACATAAGGGCAATTGTTGACTCATTCATTTCTCCCAAAAAGACCCCTGATTTCTGACCTCTGACCCTTGCTCCAATTCGCCATGCGTTTATGGTGGCAGTGCCACCTCACTCTTCTACAGCA
Source organism: Uropsilus gracilis (assembly GCA_004024945.1). NCBI lineage: Eukaryota > Metazoa > Chordata > Mammalia > Eulipotyphla > Talpidae > Uropsilus > Uropsilus gracilis. The sequence continues at coordinate 64,427 of PVHY01003654.1, read as the reverse complement.
ACCTCTTCCTTGTTCCGTGGCCTCTTTTGAATTCATCTTCCTGAATGTCTCTCCTGGGTCTCAGCTGCCTGCAGCCCACATGTCAGCATCCTAGGTATGGATCGGACAAGCCCCTTCTCAGCAGGGACCTGGTTGGCCTCCCTAATCTCCTTTCAACCCCTCCCCACTCCATGTATCTCCCTCTTCAAGAGTCAGCCCCATTCAGCTCATCCCAGTGTTGTTGTTGCACAGACATAACTTACCATAGGGGTCATCTTACTTCCTGTTGCCTAGTCCTCAGTGTTCCTGACCTCTCTCTGTCCACATCTACCCATCACCGAAGAGCTCAGCCTCCCTCTGCACTTGCTTCTTTGTGGCTGCCTCACTGTCTGCTCTGCCTTTCATGTCCTCGCTTATTTCCTGCAGGCTGTGCAGTGTGGTACAGTAGCCACCGGACAGGTCTGTCTCCACACTGCTGTCACCCTGCCCTGCTCTCTGCAGCCCTATCTCAGGGCCCTGGGAGTTGAGCTCATCTTTGGGGACAGAAGGCCCAGGGCCATCCTTGGCCATGTGTTCAGTTTTGCTTTGTAATTACCCTTAAATTAATTACCCTTAAATTGGTTGATGGCGGTACATTTGCCCCATGTGCCTGTAATTTAAAGCATAATTATCTGGTGAGTCTGTTTGAGAAAAGTCTGCTTCTAAATTTCCATACTTTCGACAAATTCCTGCTTTGCTTTGTTTATGAGGTTGTTCTATTCCATTCGGGAGGCTGTTGCTTCTAAGATACTCCACATTCTGTACAGTGACATGCTGGTTCTCTTGTTTTCCCTGGTGTATGGTGTTCTCCAACAGCTACATTAAAAGCTATGTAAATATATGTTGATGTTAACAACATGAATATACGAATGTTACGTCTGTTTGTTCCAAGAACTAATAGCATAGTAGAGACAAGAGACTTGTTTTTATAAGTCTCAAATTCCTGACTTACATGGTCTAAGTTGAACACAGTTTTCAAAAACTAACACAAGTGAAACTTGGGAATGATGGGTTGTTGAAATAAAGCCATCACCTAGTGGAATGCCTAACCTTTTTTTAAAAGAAAGATATTATTTCTTAACTTTTAAAAGTTCACTAAATATCAAACTGCCTTTTCTATAAATCTAAAGTAATGTATTCCTAAATTTTAAAAAATAATAGTTCCACCTTTTGCCAATATTTTGTAGAGTCTTAAATTGTTAATAGTTTATAGTCATACTTTGGCTTAACATGTTTAATCCTATTTAGTAGGCTGTTTCCAGTGAGCTCTGTGGGGTTCAAGAAGGGAAGATGGGAATACAGGGGGGTGCAGACCCAGTGGACTCAGGTGGAGGACAGTGGTTGTGGGTGTGGTGTGGTAACATACCTGTGAACTTAGACCCCTAACCCATATATGATGTTGTATACCAGTACTATCTCAATAAGTGTAATTTTAAAAGAAAAAAGAATAAAAACAACAAAGTATAAAGTCCTATATGATCTGCTAGCTTTAGGAGGTACTGTTACCTAAAAACAGACACCCTAACTCTCTTTAATGCTATGTCTTGAACTTTGGGGAACCTCGTAGATGCTAATAAAGTTTTATTCGATGTCCCATTAACAAGAGGAAAAACGAAATCCTCTGTAGCCTCAGGGACGCAGAGGGACTCGGGAAGCTAAGAAGGCAGAACATTTCAACCTGATGATAAACGTAAGATTAGTTTTTTTGTTTAAATTTGACTTTGACTTTATGGAGTCTAAGTGAGAGCAAAGGTAACCACTTCAGGTGGGTGTGGCCAGGTGGAAGAAGCCAGCCCTGGGCCCCACCCAGGAGCTTTTTGCAGTGGGGTAGAGAAGGTATGAGGACAGAGGGGTTTCCGTTTAGAAAGGTTCAGGGGTATTTGTTAGAACAGAGCGTGTGCTTGTCACCCAAACTCTAGCTGTGTAGACACAGACTGAAGTAGGCATGTAATATTTCAAAGGGGTTTGTTTTGGTTTTGTAATTTAGGGTCCTGATTTCCTTCAGTGGGTATCCTTAAGGGGCAGAGGGCAGAGCAGAGCAGAGACTGGGAGACAGGAAGAGGGGAGCGGGGGCTTCCTCGCTGACAGGGCTTTCTTTTTGCCAGCGCTAACGAGAGGTGTTGTCACTCAAGAGAAGCAGCTTTGGGTTCTAGATCTTCCCTGTTTGGACCAGGCCAAATCATAGTGGCCTGTCTCAGCTCTCATTAAAGAGGCTCGATGGATACAGTCATAACTGGAGTTGGTGGGTGACACCCAGGGATCACAATGATGTGAAATATATATATATATGTATAAATTGTTAAAAAAAAAATAACTACTTAGCTGCCTCCTGGAAACTATACTAAGGCTTGCAGCTTAGTATTGGCTTCCACGCACACCTGTTTAGAGCTCTGGCACCTGTTAAGAGTACTTGTTTAAAGTCCTCCCTTTCCAACTCAGATATTACATTTGCAAGTATGGTTTTCAGGTTCAAGGATATCACTCAAGAGTTCAAATGGAAGTGAATCTCATCTGACCATTCTCTGCCTTCCCTGGTAACCTCAGTTTCTCAGCTGTATCCCTGTCTGTTGCATGATTGATATCTCCAGAGTCATCATTCAACTACTCTGAAGCACCTACTGTGTGTCAAGGTCTCAGGCCCTAGAGACAGAATGACAGGGAAGAGTCAGGTGGAGGGCAGGTATATAAAAGCCAATACACATAAAACAGTGAGCCACAGTCACACCAGCAGGTATAGCCATACAAAGAACTCTGAGTCTACAAGACCTGCCTGGGATGGAGTGTCTCCTCTTTGCATTCTTCAGGTGATCCCGTGATGTCATCCTGAGTGACATACTGGTGAAAGTGAAAGGTGACAGCATTGATGGTTGTGCTGGGCTGAGAGGGGCAACTTGGGTCTAGGGGTGTGGGGGGTGCACAGTGACACTCAGGACTTGTCATCCCCACCCACCTGGCTCTGGGCTCTACTTCGACATTGTGTGTCACTGTGACCTGCACCGATTGTATCTAACCATCATCATGGACCTTATTATTTGTGAGTACAGCTGAGTAAGTCTGAGCTCAGCCAGCTCCTGCCTCCATCTAGGCCAGGGACGCAGTGTGTGTGAAGTGAAAGCATTTGGAGAACATACTGCAGCCTGTGGCTCAGACGCGTTGAGCTTTGAGGGTGAGGTGCCCTGCAGGCCAGCGCTTTTGGTCTGGCTGGTTGAAAGCAATTTTATGGCGTGACCTCAAGGTATGGAAGATCAAGCTGAAGCGTGTTTTATGGTGAGATTTGTAAAATGGCAGGCCTTACAGTTCTTCTTAAAAATCTAACGTGTCTACAGTAAACTGACTAATACCTTTCTGCCTTTGTTATTTTTTTGTTATCCTTCCTTCATTTCATTCTTTTCATGCCCCGTATCCCAAGCTGCTTCTGTTACCTGTTCTTTAAAAATATTTCTTTTAACTGTAGGTCTCCATAAGGAGACGGGAAGAAATGACTAATAACTACTTAACATGTCATAAGTTTTCTCAGTAGCATATGCTGTGCTAGTACTTTTCATGCCTAGTCTCATTTACTCCTCTGAGTTGTTCCTGGAGGTTTATATGCATCTCCTTTTATAGATGGGAGAGGAGTGAGGGCTGCAAAAGTTAAAAAATTTGCAAGTGGGCAGGGGTGGGGTGTGCCTCTGTTCAGAAGGAGGGTCAGGCTTCTACTGGCCGCCAGCCTGGCCTGCTGCCTGCTCTCTGCACTGTGCTGCTTATATTTGGCTGGAGGCCTGGTCTGCGGGAGGCGATTCTGTGGTGCCTGCACCTTAAATGGCGTTGATTCACAGGGAGAAAGTTATTCCCTTTCACTTGTCTTATAATCCTTTGGCATTAAAAGGATTTTTAGTACTTTTTTAAAAAAATTAAAAAAGAAATTTGGCTCACTCCTAAATTTCTCTGAAAATTTAGACTTGTCTTGCCTTCATCACTCTTGAAGGAAGAGGGAGCAGGTTTCAGGCTCAGGACCTTCAGTAAGGAATATAATTTAAAAATGAGTAAATGAAATGAGGTAAAGAAAATAAAATGATAATAAATAATAATAGATAAATAATAAAATAAATAAAAATGAGACACAGTTCTCTGTGGGCCACTGAACCTTCTTTGTGGCTTTGCTCCCCATTTGTGATGGGGGAGCTCCTTGCTCATGTTGTAAGTATCTCTGGGTAGGGAGTTTAGCTCCAGCACTAGAAATGTTGTTAATATTCTTCACTCTCTTCCACAACTGTCTTGGATCCTGTGGTTCTGACCATGCTCTTTTTGGGCACGTGATGGGTATGTTCAGGGCTTTTATTTCTCTGTCTCTTCCAGTATATCTGTATCTGGGTTGTTATTTTTCTCACTCAAGCTGAGGAATGGCAGAGGTGGGAATGAGCCAGAGGGGGGACCAAACCCCCACCGTGCCCTCTGTGCAAGAGAGCACCCCTTTCCTGAGGCTTCCCCTCCAGGCTGTGGAACCTGGGGGTGGCCCCTCCCACCCAAACCCGAAGTGGAAAGATCCTAGTTTACTTTAAACTTTCAAAGTGAGAAGGTATTGTAAGTGTGACATTTAGAGAGGATGCCCAGGTGTGAAGCTGTGTGAAAATGGATCTTTGGGATAGTGTTCCCGCCTCCAGGGAGAATGAAAGAGAAAAGGTAAAAACCAGACAAGGCTCAGTGTCAAGTGGTCACGTTTGTGTCACCTGGGAGTCAGGGAGGGCTGCCTTGGCCACCTTCTGTTTTGCAAGTGAGAAGCTGTGTTGCAAAATACTAGGAGCCTTGGAGCTTAATGATCTCAGTTGAGACACATACTGATTGCTACCTTCATGGTCATCTGTCACATTGACAGTGGAAGTGGGAGGTGCACAAGGGTGTTTTGTTTTGTTTTAATTGTTCAGTTTGAAACTGAATAATTTGCAGGCGGAGGGCTCCTTCTGCTACCTTCATCCTTAGAAGTAACTAAATCCTCCCATTTATATGTGAGTTTTGAATGTTTCTCAAGTTACCATTTTTCCCCCTCTGTTTTCTTGACAAGAAAACAAAATACCTGGTTAGCCCCTTTTGACCATGGTATAAAAGTTTTAAATGGAGCAGTTCTGGCTTACTACGGGGCAATTCTGTTTCTTTTTTTTCAAAAAGGACAGTGCGATTAGATTTTAGGAAGATTGAGATTTCAGTGTCTCTTGCTGTATTTATCAGGACAGATTCACAAGTAGTTCGCAAGCGCCGGCAAAGAAATCAGGTTAGTCATACATTGGTACCGGCACGAATGGATTGTCCTCATCACCATGTAGACAAAACAGGCAGAAGATGGGCCGGGTGCTGGGAGCGCCAGCGGAGGGGTATAATGAAGTTGTATTCCATTAGGCTCTTGTGTACGGGGAGCAAAATGTCATCACCTGAATGTGGCTGCATTTCTGCGATACAACCTCATCTGTTCCGTCAACTAGTTTTGCTCTGATCAATAAGCAGTTTTCTGTGGCCTTTCACTGCTGTCAGATGTCATTGAGTGATGTAAATGCACGTCAGAAACTAGAAACTTGACAGCTCACCCAGAGTGGGCAGAAAGAGAGAGGGGAGTCGCAGCCAGAGATGAGGTTGACAGCAGACATCTCCTGGGGTAACCGATTGGATACTGTAGCAGCCGGCACTCTTCCCATGCAAACAGGGTGGAAAATGATCCGGGTATGTGTAAAACACGGAACAGATGTTTGAAAATAATTTAAGGGAAAAATTATTATTGTGAACTGCAGCACAGTGATCGTGTGGATCGTTTATATCAAAGGGACCCAAAATAATTAGTTGTTTTTTTTTTTAAACTAAGGACTCTTAAAGCCGCTGAAAATAGTTTATTTCTACCTATGTTCTCCATGACCCACTGCCAAAACTGTAATTAGGAAAGTTCTCATGTCGGTCCAGAAGGGGCTGTAGCCAAAAAGACATTTATTATAACAGGATCCATGCAACAGCTATTACATAGCAATAAAAGGAGAGAAAGGACCGTCTTGATGCTTCCTGTGGGAGACTGCCAAGGGCTGTGGCTAAGTGAAGAAGCAAGAGGTGGAACAGCATGTAACATACTGCCTTTTGTGTCGGAGGGAAGGATGTGGGACTGGCTGTCCACATGAGGAGGCTGAAAGTATCTTTCATAGTGAGCAGGAAGGAGGAGGGGAGCGTGTGACCTGGCTGTCAGCCTGGCTCAGGTTTCCTGGAAGAGTTAGTGTTGGGTAGCTTTTCATGTGTTGGTTTTGTGCTTCAAAGTACTGAATTATAAAAAGACATTTTTTTCTCTTCCATATGGAATTGTGTCACTACTAAAAGATAAATAAACAAGTAGTCACCCTGTTAACAAAGGACACATATCCCCAAACACTCAGGTTCAATGTTTTATTCCTGAAGAGAGAAGAGGCAATCAGATATCTTCTGAGGGGGCCATTCAGCACCAGTACAGTGTCATTGAATAAAATCCAGGGATACTTGGCTTGCAAACTATATATGTAATTTTTGAGTGCTTATTATAGGTTATGTGGGCTATCAGTATCAATGTCTTTAAATCCTCACAAGGTGTGATTATTGCTATTTAGCAGATAAAAGAACCAGTGTCCACAGAGTTGAAATAACTAGCTATAGGGAACACTGACTGGCATCGAGACCCAGGTGTTTGGTCTCCAAGGATAAGCTGGGTTCTGATCCTGGGAACACAGCAGGCATGTGTGCTTTGAGGGTGGGTGCACGCCTGTCCTGCTTGCAGAGTGGAGAGGAATCGCAGGGGCATCCCTTCACAGTCAGACTAAGCCAACCTGCCCTGCCTTGAAGGCTCCGTTTCTTCCCAACTCCAGGTTCAGCCATAATCCTGTGTCTCTATTTGTTGACTTCTAGCTCCTCCCAGGTTTCCCTGTGAGAGGGTCTCTTGCTGCCCACGATGGCATGTCAAACCATGCTGAAGGAATGACATTTTGAGAGGCAGACCCGGTGGTCATGGCGAGATGGCATTGCTTTTATGTGGTTATCTTTTGCAGACTACCTAATGGAATCATCTTTCCTGCCTTGTGCCCGTCACTGATGAGGAATGCAACACTGAAGCCAGGGTGGGTGGAGCTGGGAGGTTCAAGGCCAAAAGATAGCAATTTATTCTATAAATAGTGAGCCTTTGCTTTACTCTTTGCTCTCAGAATAACTGCTGCATAGGGAGAAGATTAGGAAGTTAAGCAAATGGCCAGAGATAAAGTTTGCTGGGAAAGAGACTGGATGGTGAAAATCCAGTAAAACAAACTTGCACTGGAGTTGTAATCCTCCTGATGTCCTTTGCCTCAGTTTCAACCTCTCCCCACTAATCCCCTAGCCACAGCCCAGGCTGCTTCTGAGTGCCCCAGCACCTCAACTCCACACTTTAGCTTGCTTCTGAAGTTCTTTTCTTCGTCACAGAAGTCACCAAAGTTATAAAAGTAAAGGAGGGGTTCAAAATAGGGCCATCCCCACTCACCCAACTCCAGAGCCCAGTCTGAGGGGAGACAGGCTTTGATGAGTAAAAAGGAGTGAGTGACACAGGGGGAAGAATAAAATAAGAATGGAGACTGACTGGGTGGTTTCCAGCCATCTCTCCTTTAATCATGCTGAGATGGAGGTGGAAGGAACTCTGTTGACAGGTATCAAAAACTGTGCTTTAGGTATTATCAGTCCATTCCCACCCATGCTTGGTCCTCAAGGTTCTTCGTGCATGACACTGTGTTACCCTGTGTCCTTGTCACCTCTTTGTCACATGCTTGGTGTTGGGATCCAGGCCCTTGGTTGTTGATGACTTCTTATGCTTCAACCTAATAATTCCATAGTTTTTTATGCAACCCAAGTTGATCATTGTATCCTGGATTTCCAGTCATAAATAGACTATGGCAGCTGCTCAAATAATATTGATTCATTCAATATCATTTCATTATAACATTGATGAGAAAAACCAGTCCTGACTGAGGATGAATGAGAGGATATTTGAAGACCTGGCTTCTGAATGTAGAATTCATCTGGGGACCTCTAGGTTTGATTCCCCCTGGCAATATATCCTGATACACACTCATACAGAGATGTATGTGTATGTATGTACGTATGTATGCATGTATGTGTGTATGTATGTGTATATCCTATGTAGTACAATAAAAATTGTTCTCTTTCAAAGTATTTTCCCTTAGTGGTATTACCTCAAATGTTAATGCTGGGTTTTTTTGAGTCTACTTTTTTTCTTTATCTTTTTACCTAAGTGAGCTCCTGATCTCACCCTGGGACAGTTTTGCCATAGGCCTGTGGGTGCCTTCTGCTCTGCCTTTATCCTCAGACCAGCCTTCTAACACCCTGCTCCTTCCCTCTCCTCTCCCACCCCCATTCTTTGTCTCTTTGGGTTGTTCTGAGAACAGGGGTGACTGCAGTGCTTTCACTGCCCTACAGGGGGTGCCACATACTCTAGGGGAAATTGTAGGCCCCCTCCTCAACCCTGGGCTCACAGTCTGTCCTGGTTTCTTTATCATCTCAACCTGCTAGGCAGCTTCTCTCCATCTGGTGTGGATGAGGTCCAGAGATTGTTCTTTGGTGTGAGGATCCTTAAGTCTTGGTGACCCCCCCCTAACGTGCCAGAGATCCACTTACTTTTTAAAGTTCAAAAGACCCAGCTTTCTAATGGCTGCACAACTGAGCTCATTTTTAAATGATACTGTGTATTAACAGAATGACATGGTGTAATTATGAAAGGGTACAACAATTATAAAGTTAAAAATGATAAAAAAAAAACTTTAACTGAAAGTATTAGAAACAGATTTTTGATGGGGACAGAACATTGAAGATTTCGTAACTCCCCATTGGTCTTCCCCAGCCATTGAACTCTGGAATCCATTATTTTTCATTTGGAAGGATTTTTCTGCACATCTGATCAGGTCAACTCTGCTTATAATCATGAGGCAGGGACAGTCAGTCCTGGGGTGGCTGAAGGCCCACTATACTCTGGCCCCTGCCTGCTGGAACAGCAGCTAATGCTTGCTTCCTGAGTTCCAGTCTCAGCAGTCCAGTTCCCCAAGTTCCTAACTTAAACCTCCCCTCATGCCTGCCAACCCCCTACACCCTCACCTCCTACTTAGGCTTGAGGTCTTGATTACACCTCCACCCTATAGATACCATATCTCTTCTCTATAGGCTCCCCTCCCACGCCCAAGCACTTCAAGAGCCACTTCCTGTGCTCTGAGCTCACTGTACCCCAACCTCTAACACTTGTTTCCACAGAGAAGTGGTCGATACATGTTTACTGAATAAATAAAACCACAAGTCAAAAGTGAGAGTAGATGATTAATTCAAGGTAGCATCACTCCTTAACAGCAGAAGCAAGACAACCCCACAGGTCTCTCCAGTAATCCTCACTTCTTGTTTCTTTGTGACTGGTCTCTGTCCACAGATGTGACTTGCTCTGCTGATGGCCTGAGGATGGGGAGCTTCTACCTCTGTTTCCAGGGAGACCCAGGACTCTGCTTTCTGTTCCCAGCCTTTCTGTGGATCCACGGACTTCCACCCGTAGTCCATCCCCAAGACTTGTCTCTTGGCCTTTAAGGCTCGAAGCTGAATCATGACCCATGTTTCTTACTTCTCTCGTGCTTATTTCAGATTTCATGAATCTCGATCTTGTAAAGTGCTTTATCTTTGAATAGTAGATCTGGGGCTTTCATCTTTAAAATTCTGATCTGCACTTTTTTGTTAGCTGTTGCTCGAACTTCATGACATCCCTGTCTTGGCCCTAAGGAAAGAGGCTCTGCACTGCACAGTGGTATGAAGCCTACCTCACCCAAATGCAGTCCTTGACCAGAGCCTAGGGTGAGTAGTAGTCCTGCCTCATATCAGCTGCCTGTCAGCAAGCTGTCACTTTGGCCTTCTGTGGTGGGCAGCTAGAATGTGGACTCCATAGATTTGTGTGGCAAACTCTCCACCATGGGCCTCTCACTCAGCTCTGAACTGCACAGAAAATTTACAGATTGACTTTAGTTTTGTTGTTGGGTTCAACAAAACTCCATGGAGATTCTGCTGTCCTTTTGTTCTGCATATACTTTAAGACTGCTCCCCAGGGAAACATCTCCTTGTTCTCCAAAGCCTTAGGAAACGACTTCTTGGTCTTCTTGGCTTCTCTTTGGGAAGAAGACTGCCTTCTATTGCAATGACTTTCTCCCATGTGGCATCTACCTGTGCATCATACATCTTAGTGGGTGACTCAATGTGGATCTGCTGTGCTCACTGCTACCTTCACTGCAGAAAGAAAGGCATAGCCACTCTTATCCACTCACTCACTTTATCTATGCATCTGTGCTTCTTTTCTCCCTGCCTCCCTTGATTTCAAATTTGGTTGTTAGACCTTCATGAAGGGGACTCTGAGGAAACCATTGCCATGTGGTTTTAGGCTTTCAGGTGCATCTCCAGATAGTGATGATGGTGATGGTGGTGATGCTTAGGCTGCATTTTTAGAGCTTAGTGTTAAGAACCCTTCCCTAATGCCATTTGTACAGATTCTGGAAATCTTGAAGGCAAGTTCTTCACAGATTGATGAATTTAAGATAGTGCAGAGGTGGTAAGATGGTGCTGAAGCTTCCCAGTGAATGCAATGAACTTGAAAGAAAATAACAGGCACTAATTTGAATGGTACTGACAAACCAGGGGTCATTATTAAGAGCAGTGAAGACTTTTTTGGAAAATAAAAAAGTCAGAGACAGGTCTCCCAGGATCCTATTAGGTAATCAATTTTCCATCAATTTCCCTATGACCATTTTCTTGAACGCATACCATTATTGAGCTGTAAGGCTTTTGAAAAGTAATTTACTTTTCTGACCTCAATTTTCTCTTTTTATTTTTTTACTAAAGTAACATGGGATTATAATATTTTATGTTTTGGGTGCAATTTATTAAAATCAACATGTGCATATACTTCATTGAGTTCATCACTGGAAGTTCAGTTCTTTCATTTATCCTACAGTTGACCCCTTTTACCAATTTGCCCATGCACTATTCTCCTTCCCTTCTGGTGACCAGTAAATTGGACTTACAGTCTAAAATTTAGTCTGTTCATTTCTTCTGTTTCTTTATGTACCATATAAGTGAAATCCTGGGGTATTTGTCTTTCTTTGATTCACTTCAATAGTAGAATCTTTCTAGATCTATCCATAGAGTTGCAAATGGAAAGATTTCATCCTTTTGTTATAGCTGAATGGTTTCCATTGTGTCCATACCTCATGTCTCTTTATCCACTCCTGGTGATGGTCACTTCAGTTGTTCCCAACTCTTGGCTGTTGTAAATGATGTGGCAATGGACATGGGGATTCATAGTTATCTTGGAGTCAGTGTTTCTGTGTTCTTCTGGTAAGTACCCACAAGTGTCCCAAAGAGCTTCAGTTTACTGTGAAATAGTTGTGGTTACTTGCACCTTCTGAGTCTCATGAGCCACTAAAACCACAAAATGGAGGAGATGGTGAGTAAGTGATGGCTCTATGACTGTTGAATGTTCCAAGGGCATTTCTGCTTGAGAACAGTGACTCCAGTGATCTGAGGTTTGTCTGTGATCACTTGATGAATATGCCACTATTTGCATTTGGATTGAAAGCCAAATTAGGTAATAAAGAAGTTGTATTCCCCATCTATATGCATAGATATTCCTTGGGACATTTTGGGAAGATATCTTGATATATCTTGTTGGGGTAGCACTTTTACATATTGATTTATAGAAATTATGTATTTTTTTTTCCACTAAACTTTAAGCCTTAGAGATGGTGTCCTGTGTGTAGTACTGATCCTGGTAGAGATTAGGATTTAATAAATACTTCATGGATTCTGAGAGCTGAAAGAGTGCTTGGTGGCACCATCTAGATTCACATCCTCACATAGTTACGAAGTAGAAAAGGTCAGCCAGGCAAGTTAAGTGGTTTACTAAAATCACAGATCCTATAGAAAGAGCAGAATGTGGCCTTTCAGAAATGCCTCTCATTACACCACTCAACACTACCTTTGAATATGGTTTAAATGAGGGTTATAATTTGTGCTTTAAGAATGGCTGTTCTATACACTGTTTTAAATATGTCTCCTCCATCTATGAATGCCAGGGTGTATCCATCTAAGCTATAGAAAATTTTATTTTATACTCTTGGTGCAGTTACAACTTTTTGTCTCTTATTAAGACTTCAGAGATACAAACCAGTAGCTCAGTAATTGCTTTCTTGAATCTGCCTTTAATAATTACATTTAGTGAAGCTGTATCGAAAATTAGAAAGGCAGAGACTAATGGAAAACTAGATTTTTCACTGAATTAGAAAGCAAGACAATCCATATATTGACAAGACTTCAAGTTGAAACAGATCAGGAAAACTGTTTTGGACTGTTTGTGCAAAGCGGCAAACCTGGGCCTGATGCGCAGTGGCACCTGCATTTTATGGAGGCAGAGAAACTCAAAGAGATTTCATGCAGATCGGCATGTGGAGAGGGGAGAGTCCAGGTCTGATTTAGATATAAGTCATTTAAATCTTTTAAAGCCTGGAATTTCTCCTTGGCACTAACAGAGAAGTAAAAAAATGAAGAATTGTGTTAATGAAGTGGGAATATCTTGAAATTAAAAAAAGTACAGAGCTGATTTGGGGGCATACTTTGCAATCAGAAAGGAACCCAATCAGGGAAATAGGGAGGAAGGATGCGATTGGTTTGCTGATGTGCTTCTGTATTGTTTGGGTTTCATGGCCAGAGAGACAAGCCATTTGAGTTTTACTGTTTTCAGATAGTGTATGAAGGGATCACAGTGGTAGATTAACTTGGGGCTGTTTAGATATTGGGAAGATAATTAAACCAAGGTATAATGATGCTAACAAAACCCCCTTCCTCAACTGTGGAGTTTTGCACAATTGTCAGGGGAGGCCACATACTGGCCTAAGTACTATCCAGCTTCAGGCTCAGACTTGACCCTCCTCAGGCCCAGGAAACTGACCTCCTTTCCTGGAGACACAAGGTTATAACAACTTTAGAAAAATGCCCAGAGAAGGCCTGTTTTTGCCAGGTCATGTCATTAGGGAGAATCAGGCTGATTGATCTGTATAGGGACACTGGCCAGGTTCCTCCCTTCCTGAGAGTCTCTGCAAGTGTTTACTCACCTCTCTACAGTGGGATGATGTAAGAGGTAAGAGGAAATTTCTAGAAACTAGAGAACCCAGGTAAGTAGTATACATACAGATTGTATTGTATTCCCTTTTGGGAGAGGGGTGTGTGTGTGTGTGTGTGTGAATATTTTGGGAAGGAGGTGGCTAGTAGGATAAGATGGCCTTAGTGTATGCTCCAGGGTTTTCAAGGACCACTGTCTGTCCAGAGTAACCTGGGGTTTACATTTATTAGCTTTCTGATTTCACTGCCAGGCATTGCCTGCAAGGTGAGGAATCGGAAATGGTCAACAGGGCAGAGGGAGGGGCTGTCCTAGTTCGGGAACCAAATTTGCTAATTGGCGAGAGAGAAACTGAGAAGCTATAACTGAACAGAATCTGATCCTGAGGTCGTGATTTCGAGCAGATGGTTACATGTGCTTAAGTCGAACAAAGCATGTGTGCCATGCTTCATGTGTAACGGCCTCCACTCCAGAGTGAACTTGGCGGGACATCAGCCAAGTTCACAGTTGTTGCGCCTAAGTCAGATATTAAGGTATTAGAAAGCATCTGATTGACCCTTTCATGTTACTAGATGATGAACAGGTGTAGAGCTGAGAAGCGATTGTCCTGTTTGTGTGGGTACTAACATGTCAAAGAATGATTTATAACCCAGGAGATCAGCTTTTCACCTTATCTTTCTCATTATAGAATGTTTTCACTCAAAAATGTAAAACATGCTATGAGACACACAACTGCAGTGTAGAGAGTCGGAGAATAAAACTCAAAAGAATGTAAGGATACACAAAAATCCATCCATTTTAGTGTTCTTTTCCTCTCAACTTTTTTTGGCGCTTACATTATAATTATCATATATTCACTTACACAAAAAATAATGTACTATTTCGATAGCTTACTCTTCTTTTGTAAAATTTTTCCACACTATTAAAACTAGCATTTCATGTTAAATCTCCTGACATATGATTTAGATGTACTAATCATTCATTAGTCACTCTCTACAAAATATTAGGTTGTTTACTTTTTTGTAATTATCTACGTTATTGGAAGCACCATCGCAGCTTCAATTTGGTGCCACTGCATTGAACAGGTAATTAATAATGGCAGATTATGTCTGTATATTCAGTTGAGAAATAATCATCCCTGAACATTTGTTGTACTATTTCTGTTCTTTCTATCTTTTCAGCTGAATTTGCGTTTTTGCTATATCTCATGAAAAACTACATAATAAAACTCACATAACTATTCTTTCCACTTTCAACTGCATTTAAATTGGATATGTCACTTATCTCAGGGCCAAGCAGCTCACCTCTCTGGAAATGTTTTCATGTATCCATATTGGACTGATAGTGTGGATTTTAGTTTATAAAATAATGGCCTTAGTGAAGCTAAGTGAGGAATAGAACTTGGACTCTGAGGGAAGAAATGGTTGGAAAAGGAATGAACTGATTACTTCACTATCTTGTGAGTGATTTTTTAAAAATAATTGTATTTGTTTTAAATTGATTGCTCACACACACACACACACACACACACACATATTTACATTGTTGTCTATCCCGACATTCTCCCACCACCTTGGCACCTGTGAATCATCATCTTAATCTCTTGTGCCCATCCCTCCCCCAATTTACACCCCCCCTTACTCTATGCTTCATGTTATGAGTGATTTTATTTTAGTGCAGGGAAGGGCTTCATCAGGAAGTTTCCTTTAAATCAAGTGTGTGTGTATGTGTGTGTGTGTGTCCTTGCTATGAGGAAATGCCAACCAGAAGACACAGTTCTACTGTCTCTGTCCCTCAGAAACACGATGTAAAGAAAGCAAGTCATATCCCTATCTACCCAGGTGACATGTGATTCCTTGTGAGTCTGCAACACATTAGACCCAAGGTGGATCCTCACCCCCCAGTGCATCCACACAGATACTGTGGCAGCTTAGGCTTAGCTGAGGCTTTTAGGAATGGCGTGAAGGAGAGCGTGCCTTGGCAGTCTCTTTATAAAGACCACGTATGTCATATTCCTAATGGAAAATGACCTATACAGACCACAGAAAACCTGCAGAATGCTTTTATTTTTGCAAGTCAACACCTTTTCTCGATCCCATTGTTCTTTGTATAAGGCAGTCGGACAAATTAAGTGATTATGATATATCATGTAACTAGGAGAATCCCTTTGTTTGGGGTAGAAGAAATCAATACAAGAATTTCTTGGAATGGCCTTTTCTTCCTTTTCCTCTTTAGCAACTCCTTATATATGGGTTTAGAAATGCTGATTCTACATGAAGAATGACAGTGATTCATGCTGAGGCCTCGTTACACTCCAAACTCCTAAGAGTCTGCAGCTCTGGTGTATGTTACATTGATAAAGAGTGATACTTAGTTAAATACAGAAGTTTACTTGTCAGCTTTTCATTAAATTTAGTTTGACTGAATATAATTTAAATTACTTATTTTGTGCAAGGCATTTTTTTAATGTGGTTAACTTAAATTTAAGATAAACAGTAACTAAAAAGCTGTTACTAGAGCTCTGTGATATGATTTCCTATCAGCAATTGGCATCTGTTGAATGCTGCCCCCTCTCACTATTCTATTTAAAACTGCAGCTCTCCCCCCCAGCACACCTAATTTCTTTGACCTAGCTAAATTCACACATCCCCCTCCTTTCTGAAACATGGCATGCAATTTACTTACTATTTTTATCTCTATTATTATCTGCCTCACCTGCTAGGATGTAAAATTTATGAGAGCAAAGGTCTTTGTCATTTTACTTTACTAGACTTAAGATACCTTGAACTTGGCTTCCCACATAATAGGTGCTCAATAAACATTTGAATAAAGGATTTTTTTCATGAATTTTACATGTAGTTTTTAAGTCAAGCTAAGGTTGAGAATTCTATACACTTAAAGAACTTAATTCTTCCTGTTGGTGGCTCTTTTAAACCATGGGTGGATGTCTTCTGACCCCTGCCTCTACTGCTCCTTCAACAGGAGTATGTGCCATTTCATGGGGACAGTGCTGGGAATTTCGTTAATGGTCTGCATTTTTATGGGCACAGAGCTTGTCCCTCTTCCCCAATTCTCTGTCCATCTTTCAGAGTTAATCAGCAGAGCTTTGAAAGTAGTAAGCAAAGAATCAACCTCATTCACATATTATAGGAAATCTAACTCAAAAGTTATGTAACTAATGGAAAACTATGTCAGCCAATCAACATGTATAACCTCATGTATTGCAGTGCATTTTTTCTCTCACCCTGAATTGATTGATTGGTTTTGTGTCATTTAGATACAGCTGAAGAGGAAAAGAAAAATGAAGATATTTCAGAATCAAATAATTAGTCAAGGAACTACTACTAAAATTAGTCAGTACTAGGGCTTAAACTGAAATTTTATACATATAAAATATAGTAAGACTCCTATGTCTACATATATACACACATATGTATTTGTGTGCATGTAAATACTCAAGAAGACCTTTCCTTTATGACCAGAGGGATTTGAAACTACCAATATTTAATAGGGATTATGTGCTTAAGAGGATGCCTGAAAGTACTACATGTGCGGGGGGAAATTCCAACACTACTTAAACATATGAAGGAGAAATAAAATGTGCTCGATATCCTCAAAAGCAGAATTGGTGGTTAAGTGCCACAACCCTACGTTGCATATCTGTAGCTCTAGTTCTTGATTTCTTCCTTAGAAAACCTCTGTTGTGCTGGGCATGGTGGCACATGTCTGTAAGCGACAGCTTATAGAATTGCAGCAGGGTCTGGGGATCACAGTTTGAGTCCTGCCCCAGGCAACATAGCGAGACCTAGTCCCAAAAAATAACTGGGCATGGTGGCACGCACCTGTAATCCTAGCTACCTGGGAAACTGAGGCTGGGGATTGCTTGAATCTGTGGTACCATGGGCAACAAGAGCCTGCTGTTCCACGGGCAAAAATAGCAAGACCTAGTCTCAAAAAAAAAAAAAAAAAAGTAGCGAAAAGAAAACCTCTATTGTACCTCCATCTTGAAATAATGGGTTTATTAACTCACCCACCCTTTTAATTTTGATTTAAATCAGTCCTCCAATAATTTTTGATATGATTTTAATTTCATCACTAAAAAATGACCATATAACTTTCTTTGTTCCTTTAACCCTTTTCTTCTACTAACTTTGACTACCAGTTTTATAAGATGTTAAAAAAAATTTTACATCTCATTTACATCTTTTAGCCTAGTTCTTCTTTGATGCATCTCTTACTTTCTAGTAATTATGCCATGATTTTTACCCTGATGCTACTT
Source organism: Uropsilus gracilis (assembly GCA_004024945.1). Lineage (NCBI taxonomy): Eukaryota > Metazoa > Chordata > Mammalia > Eulipotyphla > Talpidae > Uropsilus > Uropsilus gracilis. The sequence goes on along the minus strand of PVHY01003654.1, from coordinate 46,977 downwards.
GAAATGGTTACAATCTGGGTTTAATTGTCTTCTATGCTGATAGATTGGTTCTAAAATCTGAGTACAATAATTAATGTTCCCATTATTATAATTAAATGCATATGTACATATATCTATTTACATTTCATTATATAATCAAATACTTGAAACCATAGGGAAAGAAACAGGCTTGAAAATTACTAAATCGATACTACTCAGTGGAGAATGTTTCCTGTATTATTTCAGGTGAACACCCATCTTCTCAAAATTGCATCAAGTCATATTTCATTAATTTCCCTTTATACTTGGATGTTTACATTGTATACAGTTTTTTTTTTAATCATTTTGGGATTCTTATACTTTTTTATTTTTTACAGAAAAAAGGCAAATGTTTTCTATCACTAAAAACTTAATGAACCTTTTCTTCTTGAAAACATTACTTTCGAGGCCTCTGACTTCTTATTCTAGTTGGAATAATTTCTAGTATAAAAAGCTGCCTTCGTAGGATTTCCCCCATCTTTGTCTAAGATAGACCCATAGTCTCTTGGCTTCTAGATTGAATTCATTTTTTTTTTTAAATCTCCTTCAGAAAATTTCCAGACCAGGTACATAACAGAGAAAACCTTCCACTCTTAGAGAATTAACCCCTGTTCTTGAGATTCATTCTCCTCTCCCTACTGGCCCAGGGTTTCTTCCACAGCCATTGGAATAAGATATAGATATATGGGAATATATAAAATTAGTCAATGTATATGTCAGTAACAAATGCTATGGTAAATTAATAGCAGTCATGCATAGGAGTCATATATGGCTATCACAGAATGAGGTATGCCCTTACACCCCCTGTGAAAATGTTCCTTACCCAAAAGACCAGAAACAATTTTGTTGAGATTGGAGAACACTAAGAACTCTCATATACTGTTGGTGGGAACATAAACTGGTCTGTCCCCTATGGGGAACTCTGTGGAGGTTCCTCAAAATATTAACAATATATTTGCCATATAATGCAGCAATTGCATTCCTAGGTATCTAACTCAAAGATGCAAAAATAGGTATTCAGAGGTGCTTATGCACCCCCTGTACCCATGATTTATATTGTCAAGGTAAATTGTTACAACTTTGTGGAAACAACCTAAGTGCCCAACACATGAGTGATTTAAGAAGATGTGGTGTATATACATAACATCATGCCATTCAGCTACTATCAGAAAATTAAATCTATTTGCCACATCATGGATGGAGCTGAAGGAGATTATGCTAAGTGAAATAAGTCAGAAGGAGAAATACAGATATCAGATAATTTCTCTCATGTGTGGAAGATAGAAGGAAAAAACACAAAGTTGACAGTTCAAGTACAAACAAGCCCAAACCCTTGAAATCTGACTACAGAATTGAGGCTACCAGAAAGGAAGTGATGGTGTGGACTAAGGTGGGAGAGAGCCCAGTACACTGTGGTGGGGGGATCATGATACTTTATGGTGGTGTGGTGAGGTAACACCTAATTTATATTAAGTGTTCTATTTGTATTTCAGTATTATCTCTAACTGAAAAATGATGCAAGTTTTTAAAAATAATGAGTCATGTCAAAATGTGCTGACAAAAATATCTGAGATGTGTTAAATTAAAAAAAGTTAAGTAATAAACTTGCATGACATGACTCTAGTATTGTAAAAAAAATAGAGTAACTTCTGTATATATGCATACATACAGAGCCTATAGTGAGTAGGTATTTTCTGAAAGAAGTATCAAGCTATTTCTTCAGTTGGCAAGAACTTACTATTCCAATCTCTCACATAAGAAACATATCACTTAGTTTTTATCCTTGGGACTTTTTAAAATTTGTTTCTCATAAGTAGGTATTATTTTTATAGCAAGAATTGTACAAACTGAGATCTGGAACTACAATATAAGAGTCAAAGGGTAGGATGGGCAAAGATCCTGATGGGCGGGTGTATTTAAAATTACTCTCTTAATACAGAAACTTTTAAGTTAAAGGCATAACTGCAGTAGGCATGCATTAAGTCACTATTATAAGCTTGTTTATTTTTAGAAAGTCTTGAAAAATGCTTTATTTTCTTTCCTGTATGATGTCTCTTATATCTCTGGCTGCTTTTCAGATTTTCTTTTTCAGAAGTTTGACTATGATATGCCTTCAATTTTTGTCTTTTCCCCCGTGTTTCTTGTGCTTGTGTCTATTTGTCTTCTTGGACCTATGAATTTACAGTTTACATCAAATTAGGGAAAATTTTGGCTATGATTTCCTCCAACATATTTGTGTTTCCTTCCCACCTCACAACTAGTTTGGGGACCCCAGTTACACATGCTTTTCCTATCCATGTTGTCCCATAATTCATTGATGTTCTCTGTGTGTGTGTGTGTGGGGGGGTGTATATGTGTGTGTGTGTGTGTGTGTGTGTGTGTGTGTGTGTGTTTCATTACTGTCTTAATTTGGATGATTGTTATTACTGAGTTTTCTAATTCACTAATCTTTTCTTTTTCTGTGGCTACTCTATTAATCTCATCTACTATATTCTTTATTTTCATCACAGATATTGTTGATTTTATCATCAGAACCCAGGCACGTTGATGGAGTCATTTTTATTTTTCCTATACCACCTTAACAGGGTGAGCCTTTCCTCTGGATTCTTGAATTTAAGACATTTCCTAACAATGGCAGTTTTAATCCTTATGTCTGCTAATTGTATCATCTGTGTCAATTCTGGATCAGTTTCAATTATTGGGTATTTCCTCTCAGTTGTACTATCTTTACTTGATGTGATTGGATGGCAGAGTCCATGAATCTGGCTGCGAGATAGCTTATACTCCTAAAAATTTTCAGCTTTGTTCTGGCACGTGATTGAGGTGGTCAGAGCAGTTTGTCATTCAGGTCTCACTTGAAACACCATTACACTGGACTGAAAGAGCTTTCACACTACAGCTAATTTGCCCCACTACTGAGGCTAGACCCTTTCGAGTCCTCTAGTGTCTCCTGAGTGATGAAGTTTTCTACCCTGACTCTCAGGACAGATTCTCTGTTCCCAGCTGTTTGTGAGCTCTGAGCACAGTTGTCTCTCATCTCCGCCCTTAGGCAGTGCCCCTACTCTGTGTGTTGAAGAAGGTTCAGCTGAATGCTGGAAAGAAAGTTCTTGAAGGCCTAGGAGGTTCTCTCTGTATACAGTTCACTCCAACTCCAGCTGAGACCTCAAAGCAGCCAACTTCCTCTCCCTGACTCATCAGGGGGCTCTTGGGCTCCACCACGGAGTGATTGTAGGCCCTGCCTGATGGTTTCCTATCTCCCTCTGCCTTTCTTCCTCCCCTTTCTATCCCGTTGTCAGAGTCATTTCATGGAGCTTTATTTGTCTTAAGTGGGCGGGTAAGTTGACTCCCTCCTGGCCAAAACTAGAAATCACCCTACACTAGGCTTTAACTTAAAAAAAAAAAAAAAAATACAGCCGAGCAGGGTGGCACGCACCTGTAATCCAAGCACTGGGAGCCAAAGAGGCCAGGGATTGCTTGAATTTGTGGGTTCAAGACTACCCTGGGCATGGTGGCGGGAGCCTATAATCCCAGCTACCTGGGAGGCCGAGGCCAGGGATCACGAGTCCATGGGATCGGGACTACCCCAGGCAACATAGCGAGACCTAGTCTCATTAATTAACTGACTAATTAATCAATTAATTAATTAATTAATTTAGGTTTAAAAGAAAAATAAGAATGAAAACAAATAGTCCTGAATTCCCGGTGGCTGCCAATGCAGCGCCTGTAAGCTCCCTTTCTGGTACTGGCGCCAGGCTTCATGCTCTCGGCCCTCTGTCTTCAGGGCGTCCTCCACTGGCCTGTGCTCGAGATCAGCACCTGGGCCAGTTCTGTCCCCCCCCCCCCAACTGTCCACTCCTCACGCTCCATGCCTGCTCATGTGTTTGTATTCGCCCTCCTTCGGTAGATAGGATTCATTCCTGTCTGTTCTGCTTGCAGCTGACTCCCCAGGGCCCAGAACAACCCCCCACCACAGTCTGGGCCTGCAGTAAATATCTGTGAAACGTGTGCGTGAGTGAAGGTCAGATATCCCGCCTCGTGCGTTCCAGGCTGCGTCCGCCACTGCCCCCACCTTGCAGGCAGATAATGACTGGAGTTTGCCAGGAGAGCAAAACAAGTCAAGGGTTTTCCAGGCAGCGGGACAATATTTATGAGAAACTCAGAAGGATGAAAAAAGTCTGGTATGGAATTAAGGAAAATAAGATTTATTAAATTGACTCCATTTCTTGCTTCACATCGTCGTGGAAATTCTGATTCACCAACTTCCTTCCCAAGATGTTTTTTCCCATAATTCAAAAAAAAAAAAAAAAAAAAAAAAGCCTTGACAAGATGAGGTATGATGTGCATGTAAAAATGGCAATGTAATAAAAATATTTCGATTAAAATTTATTGCACACTTTCCTCTGTGTGTATGTCTGTGTGCATGCATGTGTGTGTATGTGTGTGTGTGTGTGTGTGTTTCCTCTCCCTGCCCTCTGTGAATTTAATGATTGTGAAAACAACTGTGGAAATTGGTATCTGGCCCGTGGAAATGGTGACATTCTGCAAGGCAGCCACTGTTTAATGTGTCTTCTTGAGAGCCTCCTGATGGGGGACACTTGGAGGAGGACCTACTAGGTTGAATGGCTAGAGTTTTCAACTTTCTCCTATGGATTCTGCAAACATGCTCACAGAGTGGTGGTTTTAGTAAGAAGCCTCCAGTCACTGGCCTGAGAACATAACTTCATTTATTTCGTACAGCTCAGCAGATGGAAACGGCTTTCATTGCTCCCACATTGTGCTGATTTAAATCTGGGACTTAACACTAAAAAGGGGGCTCTGTATCCTATTAACAAAGCCCCCAAGTTGAAACTGTGCTGCTTTTGTTTGTGTTTCTCAGGGTGTTTTTCTCATTCTATTTCTGGCAGGGTCTTTGAAGAAGAATAATTTTCTTTAGTGAATTAGTACACAGAATATTCTTTTCTTTAAAAAAATGCATGGTTATCTGAGAATTTGAAGCATATGCATATGTTTTTAGAAGAAAATATTTTACTAATTCACCAGAGAAAAGTATTTTTTAGGGAAAATTCTTGAAAAACCAACCATTAGTATAAAACATTAATTAAATTGGCAAAAAATTTACCACTTATTTAATTAAGCAGGTTTCTTAAACTAAATTATGCAACAGAAGAATTTTGTTTCTCATTTTAAGGAGCACAGAAAACACAAGCACATTGTTAAGGAGAGTAAAACCCTCAATTATGGAGAGTCCATTAGATAATACAAGTGAGGATTTGAAGTTGGGAGCTGTCTGACAGGTTTGGCTCTGTCTGAGCTGTCTCAACAATCCCAAGTGTGAGTCCTGTTGATGCAGGTAGGAACCGTAAGTCACTGACACTGCAGAGGTCACTGTTATTCTTGACTCAGCTTCTAGTCCTCTATTGTTCTACCTGAAGATGTGATGGTTCTTCCTAGGCACAGGGGCATATGGGGCGATTGAACCCTTTCCTTCCTTCCTTCCTGAGGAACATACTAAAGAGGCTAAGACTATGCCTACTGATCAAATCTTCTTTGTCCAGCTCTTTGATCTTTAGTGGGACAGGAGAAGCTGACCTCACCCACCAGCAGCCCCGTTAGCATAGCAGCTTCCCAGGCTTTCAGTGCACCCAGCAGCCTTGTTCTCTTATCTGCTAGACAAGAGAGGGAAGGAGGGGCTGCTTCTCAGAGCAGTTTATAATAGGGTTCACACATTTTACCCTTGGTGGCATAATTTCTGATTTCAAAAAAAAAAAAAAAGCTGTATATTTAGCTGCCTGTGGAATTGAGGCTACTGGAGTGGGAAGGAGACACAGTGGACAGCAGGGGACTATGGATATCTGGTGGGGGGTGTGGTGTGGTCATGTGCACCTGAAGGGAGGGAGCCTGCACCTTTAAATCATACATGGTGTTGTAAACAAGAGAAAGGTAAAAAGTAAGATAAAAGTGGTTTGTATAAGCAGAAATATAGAGCTTTCAGATCTAGTCTTCATGGTGAAGGTGTGTGACCATGCATATCACATGCTAATAACTAAGTCATTCTTTTTATGCCTGCTTTTAACACCCTGGCTTTGTGTGAGCTCAATTCTAATTTAGTGGTCTTTTTCTCAGAAGAGCAATTGAAATAGGAATGTGGGCATAACACATACTTGGACTCTATGGCTTCTTCATCCTGGTGTTGACGAACTCCCCCAGCCAAACAAGACTCAGATGAGAACTCCTGAAAATCACTAAACCCCTTCCATTTAGTCTTGCACCACCTCCTCCCTCCCTCACCCCTGTAACACAGTATTTCCATGAGCACTTCACAGTGTTTCTCAGCCCCCTTCCAGGCTTGACCCACTGACCTAAGAATCAAGAAAATGTCATGTTGGTGCCTACTAATTAGTGTGCCCAGAGCGCCTTTCCTCTGGCCTTTCACCCTTCTGGAGGTGGGAACACAAGCTGTCACTTGGATCATGCAGGGAAAATGAATCTTTGCTGCATTCTCCCTGTTTTGCAAACAGCAGGATAAGCCCAGCTGAGACTGGAGATGTATATGCAGGTTAGGGAGAAATTAACCCAAAATGCATAAGTGTTTGCATGAGGTTGTCACAGATGACATGGCTCGGCCGTCCTCGAAAGGCTCACATGGAGTGCCTTGCACCTGAGCTTTTTACCAGCCTCTGCTGCATCAGATTTTTCTTTCGATACCATTATATTCACTCGGTGAAGTGATTTTAAGGAAGGGATGTTCTCTAATGAAAAAGTTAAGCAGTGTTTTAACGCATTTACCTTTCCGTTGTGTTGAGACACATTTTAGGCTGCAGTTTGTTAGCGAGCACTTGGCCTGAGTGCTCATTAATCAGGGCTGTTGGGCCAGGGTCTCCTGAGCCTTCTGGGTTTTGGGGGATCAGCTACTGTAATTAAAGGGATGAAATATATCACGGTCACAAACTTACCACCTCAGACAATTGAGGCTTTTGAACTGGTAGAATTAATCTTTTTAATTTTTTCCTTAGGTGTTTAAGATAGAAGTGCTAATGAATGGAAGAAAACACTTTGTTGAAAAAAGGTACAGCGAATTCCATGCCTTGCATAAAAAGGTAACTTTTTTTTTTTTTTGCTTTTCTCTCTTTGACAGATGGTGTAATAGTAAGACTACTTTCTTTGGCATCTGAGACCATGAATATTTCTTAGAACAGCTAGATTTCTTTTTATCAGAAAGTCAGTTTCCTTTTAAAATAAAACATTCAGTCCCTTACAGGTACATTTTCTGTTAAAATTGTTGACATAAATATAGGCTGTTTGGAGTGCAGAGGGGTGTTGTAGGATCAAAAAAAGTAAGACCCAGAGCCTGTTTTGTCCATGAAATATACTCTGTGTGCTGTAGGAAAAAGGAGAAGAAAAGCAAGTGAGCACTTTATGCAGAGAGATGTATTAAATTCATCTTGCACTCCCATGTACTCGGGGAAGAGAATATATACCAGAGCTAGGGCTATTTGGGAACTACATAGAAGGAGAGTACAGCCTACTTGTGAGTGGTGAAGGATCAGTCCCAAAGACTGATTGTTTTCACATCCATCTCATTACAAGTCTGAGATGCTGAAGCAAGAATGCAGAAGAATAGCTGAGTCTCTGGAGAAATGGGCAGTGAAAACAGAAGAGTGAATCCTTTTTCTCTACAAAAGTGTAATGTTTGGCAGGTTTAAACTTATATTGGGATACTGAAATTGCCTTGGTAACTAGAGATACCTCATGAAACTGCCAAGAAGATCACTATGAATGAGTCAATATAATGTTACCATTTTTTTCTTTCAGATATATAGGTGTATGTAGGTATAGAGATGCATGTTATAGATACATATTAAGTATATCTGTACGTAATATATATAGTGAACATATATGTATATGTATTCATATGTACATATATATTTTATGTATATATATAAACTCAATTATGCATAAAATATATGACAATACAATTTCTTCACTTTTGTTGCTTTGTTAGATTAAAAGTTAGATAAGATATGAACAAAGTCTGTTAAAAAATCTTTTCATTGAAGACCTCTTAAATCTTACTCCAAAAAATGTCAGTATAATTGATGTGTCTCACAGTGTTTGAATTAACAGTTTATTTTGAATTAAAAGTTTTGTTATTATTTCAAAACAAAAACTATCCCCCACTTTGAAGTGAACAGTCTTGAGTATAAATATTAACAGAATAATATTATTGAAAATTAGTAGGACTATTTCCCTCTCTTTTCTTCCAATGGGAAGCTCTAACTAAGGCTGACAAGAGATATTTTACATTTATGTCTCCAGTTAAAAACCTTGTCACTTCCAGATTTCCTTCCAGAAAAAGTAGTCTGGTGAGCACAGATTTAGGGGGCTCTTACTACTACCTACTTTACCAAAGTACCACCAGCCCAGGACCTCAAAGAGAAACTGCTGTCTGGGTTTCACTTCTTTTCTCATGGAATTCTGGTTTTGTTTACTCACACTTTGAAGAAACAGATTCTTAGGAGATTTCTGCTAAGTACCTCATAAAATAGTCCCCCACAACGAGATTAAAATCAGAACCCATCGCTGCCCAGGGCCCGATGGCCAGCCTGCCATGTGTGCACATCGGTCCTCACCTCCCAGCTCAGCACCCAGCTCTCTGCAACCCTGCTGCCTCTTCTCCACCCCCAGGGATGCACAGCAGGGGGATGCCAATTAGGCCCGCCCATGCTTTTCTCCACAGTAGGGCTGTTCTCCCTGTTCTTTCCTCTAAAACCATTTATTTTCTCGTGCGGAAGAGGAAGCTTGCCCCAGTGTCCATAGGCACTTCTTAGCTATTCAAAGACAGAAGAAATTCCTGGATTTTCTGGGACTCTCAATTTTTGCAATTCTGTTAATCAGTTTACTTATTCTTGTAATTATATCATCAGGCCTAGCAGATTCCTACAGCAGAAACTCTCAAATTGCTCAATGGTGATTGCTGCTACCAGCCTTGTGAAAGCATCCTTGCAGAGACAGAGAGATAAAAATAGCTCTGTGGGCTACTGTTTCAGCTTGTAGGCCACTATCTAATCTTCCAGGTTACAGCCCAGGGCAGAATTGACTGTTAGGAGTCTCCAGATTGGCCCCATTGTAGTTACACTAGATTTGACCAAAAAACAAGGAAGTATAAATAAAGGTAGAGTATAAACATAGTCTGTAGTCTCTACATAAGCTCTTTATCTGTATATTTCTGTTAGGAATTGAAAGAGACAGAAACATTTAGCCAGAATCCATAACTTTATCGATTCTTCCTGCCACATCTTGCACTTTTATCCTTTCATTCCTATTTGCTCTTGCAGTCCCTGTATCTGCTGTTTAAATGCGGTTATATATATTCTCATTTACTTTTTTTGAAATGTCTTCTTCTCTAGTCTATGAGATTTGCTCTGTTGCCAGTGTCCTAATTTTCTTACATTTTCTATTGCATTTCACACTTGTTAAAAGTGTTTAGCTAATGTCCCCAAGTTAATTCTCAGGGAATATGTGTGCTTTTAACAAGTACTTTGCAATTTTAGAAGAAAAATGCACATCTTCTCTGCATATATCACAGACACACAAAAAATGCTTCCTGGCTATTGTCCATTTAAAAGGCAGAGACTAAAACCATTACCTATTTGGCAGTTTATCTGGCTATCTGAAGAAAGTTCTCTAGGCTGTTACTTCTTCCACACTTTCATGATTGTTAATATTAAAATATGCAAACAATACCCTAATTGTTTACATTCCTGTTAAGCTCTCTTTCAATATTTTGGAAAAATCAGTTTTCTTCTTCTATGTGTGTGATTCCCCTCAAGTACATTTTAGGTTATACAGCTAAATCATGCAGAAAGTTTAGGGGCAGGAAAAATAACCCTCTTTTACCAAATATTTTTACACTCTCCCATTACAATTCTGATTTTCCTTCTTTTTTTTTTTCCCTTGCAGTTTTTTATGAGACAAATACTACTGTGTTCATCATGTTCACACGAGGTGGTTAATATGGTATAGGACTTTAGGTGTGCAGAACATTCTGGAAGCAGAATGTCCTGAGCCTGCCTTTATCTCTCCCTGTGCTAAATCCTTGAACAAGTTGCATGACCTCTATGTGGCCCAGACTTCCCATTTATAGTGTGGAATAATGAGAATACTGACTTCCCAGGGTTGCATGGCAGGCTCAATGAAATGATTTCTATCACATGATTAACTTCTAATACTTATAACCTTTGTAGAGACACGTGTATTTTTTCCATATTCAAAATTGTTTCTTTAAGCTAGACTCCAAAAAGAAGCATTCTCTGTCAAAGACTATGGGTGTTTTTGTAGTTTCCAAGATGATAGACTATAGATACCGTGTGTGTGTGTGTGTGTGTGTGTGTGTGTGTGTGTGTAATCTCCAAATGACTTTCAAAATAAATAGAGCAGACTTACAGATTCATTCTAAATTGTATTTTTGTATTTAGCAAGTAATATATGACTCCTTTTTGCTGTTTTACTTAGTTGCTATTTCTCAAATTTGTTTAGAGTCATAGCCCTCTTTTTGGAATTGTCAGTTTATCTACTTGGGGTATCATTTGTTTTTACTTACTAGTTTATGTGTTCTATTAATAGAGCCATTTGCCAAAAGTATCTCTGGCAATGATTATTAAAGAAGTTTAATAGTTATGTTGTCCAGTGTACCAGTTTCACCCTTTCAGAATTTATTTTAAGATGAGTTATTTCTTCTAGAGTTGTGATGACATTCAGTTCTATTTTCTTTTAGTTTTTCTAGAATGGTATTTTTCAGAGTATGAGCTGTGGATCACACAAATCAGAACAGGTTCCCAGGGGCAAGCCAGGCATATGGAACCACAGGCTTCATGAGGACCTAGGTATCTGCATGTTAAAACCAGCATCCCAGATGGTCTCAGTACCTGTTGAAGTTTGAGAATCCCTCCCATGTAGTTCTGTTTAAAAAAAAAAAACAAAAACAGGTCCAGCCTTTCTACCCTTCCCCCATCAGCATGTAAAAGCCTTTTGGTTTAAAACCTTGGAAAAGATCTTTCCTACCTTTCCTTTACCTTCTCTTTCCAGTGTCATGAGTCTTCTTGATTGATTTTTCAAGCTTACAGAATATGCACCATTTAATTTTTTATTTTCTATTACCATTCCAATCCAATGTCTTGCTACTCTCTGTAAATATCACTTTAGTCACTTCTGGTCCTTGTTTTCTTCCTCATTCTCTCACAACCCCTTTTCTCCAAAATGATGTGTATATCATCTCACCCCTATGCTTTGCCGTGGGTCTGGACTGTCTGCCATATCCTGAGCGTTGACCCTCAAAGCCCACAATCTTTAGCCCTGTATTCATTTCCTTTTGCTTTGGGAACAAATCACCACAGTCTCTGTGTCCTCAGGCCACACACACACACATGCTTTTATTCTAAAGGCAGCCACCAGGGCTGTGTTTCTTCTGGGGAGCACTGGAGAGAGTCACTTTCCTTGCCTCTTCCAGCTCCTATATGTGGCCCACAGGAACCCCTTGTGCATCCATGTTCACATTCCTCCCTCTGCTCTGCTGCTCCCACCTCCCCACTGGACCTGCCCGGGTCACCCAAGATAGTCCCCCATCTGTCAGTTTACTCACACTGCACTTTGAACATCTTCGGTGAAGGGGGTTTATTCTGTCTTTCAGAAACCTCCCTGCTGACTAGCCTGCTTCTCATTGCTTCTCCCAAGAAAGCAAAACTGGCAGTCAAGGGTATGAAAAAAAACCCTCTTCCTTTGCCATGGGGAATGGGTTCCCCTCTGTGTTCCTGTGTCTCTTAACCAAGCAAAAGCTTTTCAACCCTCTCGCTGCCCTGTGAGTTTCTTTCCCCCCAATCTCTCTGTTCTTGAAATGTTATACTCTGCATAGAGAACTCGACTTAAGTTAGAAACAGTAAACAAGTAAAACCATACCAAAGTTTTATCTAACCAGAAAAGAGGGTTTTTAGAGTAGGGACCATGCCTTTGCTTCTGCATCTCCCTCACTGGTCATCATTGCCAAGCAAGCACCTCTTAGGCAGCACAGAAATATTTGGTCAACAGGCTGTTTGGAGAGCACGCTGAATACCTCTGATTATTGCATGTTTTGCTTGGGAAGGCATCTCAGTTGTGAACATTGAGTTCATTGGAAGTTAAACCCCACTTTACACCTGCCCTTTTTCCTATGTGAGTTCTCTGTGAGCTCTAGATGAGACAATACCACCACATGGGACCCAACCCAACTCCACCCTATTCTTTTCTGTTCACTCATGACACAGTATCTCTTTAGGAAAATACTACCCTACTATCTAGTAAGGTGCCTTCTGGACCTTCCCCACCCAGGCTGTGGGAACAGGTGAGCCTGACCTGGCCAGTGTCATTTCTGTGCTCAGAAACTCCTGTGTACTAGCAGTCATTCACCGCTGCAGATGGAGGTCCCTGCAAAATGCTCCCCTCCTTGTCCCCAGAATCATGGTCTGGAAGAAAAGTTCCCATTACACCCCCCCCCCCCCTTACACTACCCAGCATGGTTGGAGTGCCTCCCCAGCTGGTTTCTGTCAGTTCCGGCCCAGCCTTTTATTCACAGAGATTTCCGGGAAATATGGTGCTGCTTCGTTTCTAACGTAGCTGTCTTCATTCTTGTTATTGCTGCCTTTTGGCATGAGTAAAAGATCAGACTCTCATACTCACTTTAATGAAGTGCACGTTTCCGAAGAACCGAAACATAAGGTGTTAAACCTGGAGGGTCATGACCCACGTTGCTGGAACCCTGAGGATAGAGGACCTCAATGTGGAGGGAGAGACAGCACACATGCCCTTTCCGTCCCTTAACTTTTTTTTTCTTTTTCAACTTTTTATCCTGGACTTAGAAACTGTATTTCTGGTCTTTTCTGGGGAAAACAGTTCCTCCGACTGATGTAGAAGCTGGCAGGTCTGATTAGAGGCAGTTCTGCATAGACTCTCCTGGCAGTCTACAGCAGAGAGAGAGAGGCCACACCAGGCCAAGGCGATGGTGTGTGTGGTATCGGTGATCTGCGCTCTATCTACGTGGATCAGGAAGGCATGTGGCTGGACACGGCTGGCCAGAGCAGTTAATCATCGCATGGACTGGCATGGCCGTATTTATCTTGTGAGCAGCTGAGCCCTGCTGGAAACATATTGTCTTGGGTTTGTCGCTCCTCATCTAAATCAATTCATTACTCACCTGCACGTGCTGTCACAGGGCCCAGCGGCTATGAAGACCAGCTTCCTCAGGGCTCCTGACAAAGAAAAAGGAAAAATATTTTCAGTACTATAGCTTCAAGATTTTTTTTTAAAGAAGCAATAAAGATTTTCTATTCTGAAATTTATGAAATGTGGGGATTCGGTAGTTTTCAAGGAAGTTTCTTTCTGTTGAAATGGCAACTTTAGATTGGCACAGAATATTTGGCTTTATTTTTGAGAAATATTTCAAAGAGATTTATATGTGTGATGTACACACACACACACACACACACACACAATCTAATATGTCCTACAAATTCCCCTACAGATGATCATAAATTTCCCCTTTTCTCCCCCTTCTTCCCCTTGTCCCCTTCCTCTACTCCCATTTCCCTTCCAAGCTCCTTCTTTTCCCCTTTCTTTTACTCTTAATACTGGATTATCTCCTCAGTAAGTTCATATGCTATTTCCCATGTAACAAAATAAAGCCCCCTTCCCAGTTTCCCAGTTCTGGGTGTGGTGATGCCCCAGCCTCCCCTGCAAGGTCAGATCAGCCACTCTCTCCCCTGCCCTCCCCACTGCTTGTCTTCTCTTCCCTGCCTCTCTGAGCTGGAGGCCTCAGGCCCTGGCTCTTTATGCCTTACCACTGTAGCATTAACAAGCTACTACAAGGTGAGCAACTTAAACAACACAAATGGTCATCTGAGTGCCTCTGTGGGCTAGGAGTCTGGGCACAGGTTCCTGGGTGGTCTGCCTCAGGTCTCCTCCCCAGGCTGATATGACCAAGCTAGGATCTCAGTTGAGGTCTGGGGTCCCCATCAAGCTCATTTGGGTGGAATTTGGTTCCTTACAGTCATAGAACTGAAAGTCCTTTTTTAAAAGTCAGTTGGCTGCTTATACTGGTCTTATAAAACAGAGCTCAGTTAAGGGAGTGACTGTCCCACCAATTGCAGGCCCTTTGTATGTAAATGAATCATAAGGATGCCTACAGTAGGAGGCTGGGTCTGGCAGGCTGCAGAAGGATCTGCCCTTCACAGCCCTCGCCCTGTGCTTGGCTGCCAGTGCCTTCTCATCTGCTGCTGGGGCACTACTCAGATATTCAAATATTCTACTCAGATATTCTGATTCGCAGGTTTACAGGCTCTATCCAGTCACCCACACATTGGGCTTCTCTCAATTAAAGTTGCCATAATCAAACCAGCAATTCCTTAATGTCAGGGTTTTCTTTGTTTGGATAAACTAGTGACTTGACTAGGTTTCTAAAACAAGAGTTTTAGAGCTGGAAGAAAAGTGAGTTTCACTGGGCTAAAATCAAGGTGTCAACAGGCTGTAGATGAAGATCCATTGCCTTCCCAGTCCCAGCTTCTGCAAGTCACCCAGGCTCATGAACTCTCCTCCATGTGGCAGCTTCTGGCCACATGGCATCTTCCAGTCTCTCTGATTCTGACCCACATGCCTTCTGGAAGAATCCTTATGAATATGTAGAGCCTACCTGGAAAATCTAGGAAAGCCTTCCCATTTGAAGACCACTAATTTGATCTCAAATGTAAAGTGCCTTACCATGTGGGGTAAGAGTCACAGGCTTTGGATGTGAATGTGGTAGGTTGTGTCTACCAATAGCATTTCTCTTATGGAGTCCCTTAAAACTGCTGTTCAGAAAGGATTAGCTGAGGAACATCACTTACTATTCATGAACAGAATCTGGACCTAATCTTTGCAGTGTCGAAAGGACCAGCCTCTGTTTTCCTTAGTTCATTATATTACAGATGTTTCAAAAAACTCCATATGAGGTGGTCTAGTTCATGTGGCATTTCCAGGGATGATGGTTAGGGACAAATTTCTTTCATTTTATTTTGTTTTTGTTTTTTACGTGAAAAAAATGTAGAAATATTTTTCAACAGAAAAGTGCTTTTTTCAAATAAATTTTATCACATTCATCAATTAGCCAGACAAAATTCTTCCTTTATAAATTAATTTACTGAAATTTCAGTTTTAGAAACATTAATTCCATTCTGAAATACCAGATGATACCAACAATACAATTACCAAAGACACAGAAGTCATCCTAAAAACCAATATTTTAGACAGCTAAGTTAAAACTTTTTGACAAGATTTCAGTATGGTTTTATTTTCCTCTTGTTAGAGATACAAGTAATTCACTTTCTTATATTGGCTTTTTCTCTCCACAAATAATGTCTTTATAACTAAGAGATATACTCTGTGTTTTGTTTTCTTTATAGCTTAAGAAATGTATAAAAACTCCAGAAATTCCTTCTAAACATGTGAGGAACTGGATACCAAAAGTCTTGGAACAGCGAAGACAAGGTTTGGAAACATATTTACAGGTAAGATGTGTTTAGAGCCTCTTATAAAGTATAAGTATAATGTATGGTATGTAATCTTATAATGTAGCATAAGTAATCCTATATTTCAATATTTTCTTTTAGAATTTATGAGTAAGATGGAAATTATATCAAGCAACCAAATATTCTGAGGTTTAAAATTAGAAATATGTTCTTGGTTTGTTCTTTAGCTTTAATGGTGTTTTGTTTAAAATTTGTTATATGGATCAAGGAAGATTGAATAGAAAAGTAAATTATAAAAAGATAAAAACCAATGTGGGATGCATCTTTCCAGGTTTCTAAATTTTATTTTATATGTTATTTTTGTTTTGTTTGTTTTGTTTTCCTATGCATCATAACATTTTTAGCCTCTAGTTTTTGGGTATTGGGGAAGCCATGAGAGAAGCAGAATTTTCATTCTTTGGAATTAAACTGAGAATGAGTATATAAAACTGCTGGTGAGGAAGTGCCAACTTTTCTGAAAATCAGAGTGTTTTGAAAAGAATAGAGCCGAGAGGAGCAAGCAGAAATGCATCAGATAAGATGAAAGCACTCTCTGTGTCAAGTGACAGGGAAGGCAAAGGACAGGAGGATGCATTGTGAGTTCCCTGTGTTTTAAGACAGAAGGGGCCAAGGACCGAAGGTGAATGTTCAGTGAGTTCATCACCCGGCCAGGTTGCACCATGCAGAAGAGTGCTGAGGCAGGAACCGAGACCCCAGAGAGGCTGACACACAAGTGTGACAGCAGAGAGCTTGGTCATGAGAGAAACTTGTCTCTCAGAAAATGAAGAACTAGACTTCACCTGAGAGTTCACCAGTTATCCATCCATCTGACTCGTTACATCAAACAAATGGGCACCATGACTGTTCTCCCTTCGCTATCTTTGTCACCCATGTAGCATTAACCCCAGAGTGGCTACTGGTCTGTGCACTGGACTCTCCAGTGAGCTGGAAGCCAGTTCACTGCCTCATCTACTGAGGCTTCCTGAGAGGTTGTAGCCAAGTTGCTAGTGATCACAAGCTGAGAAGGCACCCCCACTGACTTGCACTCAGTGATATATTCAGAGGACTGTCTTCTCTTAATAGAACATAGAAAGATGCCAAGACCATGTTCCTCAGCTTCTGTAGCCGTTGGTTTGGTCTTCACAGTGCTCCAGTAGGGAGCTGACATGTCGGGGTCCTGGGGACGTTTGGGGTGGACTCTCTTACCTGTTCCTTCTCTTCTGCTTTTGGACATCCATAAGGTTCCTACCACTGCCTCTCCCTGGAAGAGAGGAGTGGAAAGAAACGAGATCCACACATGACAGGAAAATGTGTGGTCTTATTCCTGGAGACTCTGTCTATGGAGCTAAGACTTCCAGAGCTTCAGGCAATTCTAAAGAGCAAAACCAAACCAAAGTGAAAAAAAATGAGATTCTAGACTTTGTGTGCAAAGAGTAAAAAGGCCTGTTCTCTATAATTAAGTGGGATATGTAAACAATGCACTCTTATTTGTAAGCCAGATTCTCCAGAGATATTATATACCTTCAAGCTTTAATCCTGAAGGAAGCTTTACTCTTTTCCTCCCATTGTATTTGACACATGACTTCCATTCCTACTTCGTGTAAACATTTTAAGTTGTTTGTATTTCAGATATAAATACATGGATAAAATCATCTGGCACAAAGGGGAGTTTATAGTGACACTCAAATTGAGCTTAGAATTTTCTATTCTCAGAAACAGGGCTTGGAAGATGTGCTGCAAGGGCTGAGAGGGATTGCTTTCTGCCATGCTCTTAACATTCAGTCTGTCCTCTGTTAAGTGCCACAAGAGTTCATGAACGCTTTCTCTTCTCTCTCTCTTCCCATCCCCCCCTTCTGTCTGCAGGAGATGAGAGCTAGACACAAGTTGCAAAGATGAGTTCAACACAAGTGAAATGAAAACCCTGGTCTAATGTCATATCTTGATAACTTTTGGTGTTTAAGTTTCTTTTTTAATTTTTTTAAATTTATTTATTTATTGTCTTATATCATTGTTAATTTTTGAACATTATTTAATTTTTTCCTCAGGCATTACTCCAGTAGTTCCCTCCACCATAGCACTGCCTTACTTCCCAATTATAGTATATATGTAGATTTACTTCTCATGACTGTCAATCATTTACAACCTTGAAATTTTACCTTTCAGTTACCTAAACTGTCTATTGTGGGGCCTAGAGCCATTTTCTAAGGTATCCATTTTCATCTTTATCTTTTAAAAAATATTAGCCATTAGTATTTATTTGGGTTTTGTTTGTTTGTTTGTTTGTTTGTTTAGAAGGACCTTTTCTTCAGGTTCTACGTAGATCTCCAAGAATTTTTGGCTTCTGCTTTTTAATCACTCTGTGACAATGACAGGGCAGACAAAATTTCTTGGAGAGCAACTGACTAAATGAAAGTGAACTGAGATTCAGGTCTTCATGTTTTCCTTATCTCAGCAAAACCACAAACCACTACGTATCATACTCTGCTGGGACGATGAAGTCAAAACTGCAAAGGATACACTTAGAACAACACATTTCTAATTAAGATCTTAGAATTATAGTTATCCCTAAGTCAGTTCTACTTCTTAGAGGAGTTTCCTCACCACTTCCACACATATAATCACAGGTACCTATAAAGTTTTTTTAAAAAAGAAAATCCCTCTGTAAAATGTCTTTATCTTTTAAAATAGCTTTATCCTTTCTTTTGCCCACCTTCCATGCTGTGAAGGCACATATATGCATCTTTGCTCCTAGCCAGTCTTCTCTGGTGAAGACTAATAGAAGTGATCTCCTTGTATCCACCACCACTGAGGAAGAAGGACCTCGGTAAAGCTAAGTCAGTGTGTGTCGTGGCTCAGAAGCCTGTGCTGTTCTGTTTACTGTCCTCTCTCCTACAGCTCGGTCCTTGGGGTCTTGCGCTTACCTCCCAGATGAAGAAGTGCTATAACGGCAGCTTTGCTTTTTAGAAAGAAACTCCTCTAAGCTGCGACAAGACCTTTGTGTATTCCAGGGAGCGGGCAGGGGGCAGTGACTGGAGATGTACAATCACCAGCGAAGCCTATAGCTGCCGCCCGATCTCTGCAAGTCCCACTTACAACATGTGACAAACTGTTCTTTGTTCTCGTTAAAGATTGTGAACAGTGTGTTAAATAATATTAATGGCCGGGATTGTCAGTACTTAACAGTACTTTCCTTGTGCAAGTGATTTTATTGATCGATACAGACTCCATGTAAGGGGGCAGATTATTTTTACTGATTTTATCGAAACCTTAACCAAGTTTGTTAGTGCAGCACGTATCTTTAAATAGATCTAGATGATGATGTAGATTAAGAAAAGCAAACCACCATCCATCTCCTTTTGATCTGTTAATAACTTAAATCCATCATTGCTAGCAAGTGTTTTCAGCCTCTGTTCTGCATACATGTTCTTGTTGTGTCCAGCGAGAAAGCCTGGAACCTCGTTTCACTGGTGGTTTTTCCTCCAGGAAACCTCCTAACTTCTCCAGAACTGGGAGACAAAGTTGTGACTGTAATTGGTGGAATAATTAACAAAACCAGAAGGAGAAAAAATACTTTAGATGTCTCTGTTTTCTAAATACAGTTTTTGTAGGCAGTGACCTATGGAATCTTAGGTTTATGGTAGTTCTTTAAGACTTTCTTGGGCTGATGTGAAACTTATTTTGAAGGTTATAAATATTACTCAGGACAAGGTGTGGCCTTTCCTCTCATCCTATACCGTAAAGGTTTGCATTTTAATTGTAGAGACTCTTGCCATCTAATTTCACATGCCTTTTAAACTTTTCTTGATTCACCTGTTTCTCATTGTACTCACAATGACCTGTACTTGATTTAAAAAAAAAATTTTTTTGCACAGGACCAACTTTTAAGTATTTGAAGTCAGCCTTACATATTATTTCGCTAATGAAAACAATTTCTTTTCAAGAAAATAAACTATGCAGTACTTTAAAAAAATTCAGATAATTCTCGCTTGCCTTGGGTGGGTGGACCTGGAGAAAGCCTTTCTTTACAGAGCTGCAGACCCTGAGCCCACACAAGTCAGCCAGGTCAGTGGAGATGAGACCAGTGATGCCAGTTTGGAAAGCTTGACAACCCCCCACACGTGTATGATTTCACTGTGAGGCGCCAGTTTGTAAGAAGGGACTGCAGTGGATGCACTCCAGGGCACCATGGTCCCAAAACTTTGGATCAGTCCTAACACTTAAAACCTTGGGAGTTTTTTTGTTTTTGTTTTTGTTTTTATGGCTGGGCACAGTGGCGCATGCCTATAAGTGGCAGCCTAGGAAGCCACAGCGGGGACCAGAAATCGCGGTTCGAGTCCCGCCCAGGGCAATATAGTGAGACCTAGTTCCAAAAAAATACAGCTGGGTGTGGTGGCGCGCGCCTGTAATCCCAGCTACCTGGGCAGCTGAGGCTGGGGATTGCTTGAGTCTGTGGTACCACAGGCAAAGTGAGCCTGTGGTTCCATGGGCAAAAGTAGCAAGACCTAGTCGCAAAAACAAAAAAAAGTCACCGTTACCTAAGGATCAATGTCCTAAACTAGAGCTCATGTTAGTAAAATGAATGTTTGGATCACGTCCTCATCTGGAGCTGGCTGTGCTGATGTTAGGGCTCATGGCCCTGCTTCTAGAAAGGGGACTAAGGGATCTGTTGCAAGCACACAAACCTGCATTTCTGGGAAGCCAGATCAGAGCCACCTCTAGAAGTGGGTAGTCAGTGATGCGGGCTCTATGGAGAGAAGGAGAGTACTACTTCTTCCTATTCAAATTCATCTTAAGTACATAGTTTTGTTTGATACTTAACACCCTCTGCTAGTTTTCTATTCCTGTGAATATCAGTGCCCTTAATGTGGTGATGGGGGGCTTGAATCTCTCACTAGTGCTGCAGTATTCCATTCAGAGAAGATGTAGGAAGCCCACCATCTTCCTTCAGATGATGTATTTGGTCTGGTCTGTGTGTGATAGACTCCTGAGTTTTGAAAGAATGGGTGTGGGAAGTGGGCTCACTGTCAGCTTCATGGCTCCGGCCCAATCAGAGCACAGCCCTTATTTCTGGTATAGGTAGTATCAGCTTCTAGACCTCTCTCCTCCCAGGCTTATGTGTTTTTAGCCCAACAGTAACTTTGCTGTTCTGATTTATACATATATGTGCATTTCATAACTCTGAAGACATGAAGAACAAAAGCCATTTTTGGTAATTCTTCCACCAAAACCCTGGTTCTGGATCAAGGGCAGTGGCACCCCACAGGGGACACAGGCCATGGAGACAGTTTTTGATTGTCACAGCTGAGGATGGGGGACTGCTAGCATCTAGTGAGTAGAGGTCAGGACTGTAGCCAGACATTCTTCAAGGGATGGGAAGCCCCTAGAACTTGTTGTTTGACCCCAGAGTATAATAGTGTCATAAGAAGCCTGATGGAGATGTCTCCTATTACCCTGGACTCCCTTTGGCTTTTTCCTAGGCATATTTTATATCACATTTGAAAGTATGTATGTCAACTATAATGCTTTATAAATTCCTCTTTAACTGAAAACCATATCACAAACAGATTGTGTTAAATATTCCTCTGTTATATAATGTGTTAAATATTCCTCTAAGCCAAGTTTTTCTTTTTTCAAGTAATGTCAAGGAAATTTTCAACAGATAAAAGTAGACAGAATAATATAATAAAATTACAGATATTCATCATCCATCTTCAACAGTTGTCAGTGCAGGCAGTCTAAGCTATATTTTCGAACCTACTCCACCTCCCATACTATTTTGAAAAAAAATCCAGATATTGTATTTTCATCCCTATACACTTTGGTCTGTATTCTAATAGAGAAAGAATTTTTTTAAAAACAATATTAAAGTAATGGCCCTAAAGTAGTCTGCCCTACAGGTTTATTATATTTAACTTATTATCATATTTTTCTTATCTATTTTACTTCACTTTTTAGATTGTTTCCAGTTCCCCCCTTAGAACTGATTCTCTGTTTTCTTAATTCTTCATATGGTACCTCGTTCTTGTCCTACAGGTGCGATAGAGTGTGTGCACGCTAAGCAAGGCAAGAAATCTGTGCCAGCCCCTTAATTTCATTAAACACTGTGTAACTGGGAAAGATTAATGTACATATCTCTTGCTAATTCTTTCCAATTACTTAGTTCATATAAATTCCCAAGCCTGGTTCATTATGCTGAAGTCAGGTGGTAATTTTGAACAGTATTCCGACAACAGGGGAATTTTCCCGGTGTAACCTTGCCCTCTTGCACGGACTCCCAGCAGATTAGGCCCTCAGCCCGGAGTCCATTCATTTTCTGCTCAGGCCTAATTGCTGCCGACTGGCTGCCACAGGTACCTGGATAGCCAGCGTTTACGGAGGCAGAGACTTCTGAGAACAAATAAGGAAAGATTAATTGTTTGTTTTGTTCCCTCCCGAGAGAAATGTGGGTGCTTAATCAAGAAAAATAATTTCTTCTGTTGATTTGGCTTATTTGGAGAAAAGATAATTGTGTAAAGGTGGGCATAAAATGATGCCTTTTATAAGAGGTATTGCCACTTCCCTACACACAAGAGACAGGATACAGGGAAATAAATGTAAGACACTGACGAAATGGATGAGGATGGCTCACATTTCTCATAGTAAGTAATCTGGCTGTTGGGCTTTTATTTGTACCAATAGTGCTAGCTAGTATTGTCATTTGTTTTGTCCGGGTCTTCGGAAATCTAATCAAGGAGACAATAGTCTAAAAAAAAAATCAACAACACTTTTCCAAAGTGTTCTTAATTGCTGGAATACAAAGTGAGCTAAGTGCTGTGATGTTTCCAATTAAAGAATCTGTTTCAAGCCAGCACTATTAAATCTATCTTTCCCCATCTGGTAAATAAGCGATCAAAGGAGGGAGCAGATTAATTGAGAGCAATTAGTTCCACATTTCTTAAAATAGGTAAGGTGAGCTACCATCATTAATGATTTTTGGCTATTTCTGGAATGGTAACTGTGCCACTTGTACCTTCTGGCTGATAGAAAAGGACCATCGATTTAATGTTACCATATTGCTTGTTATTTTTAGCACCTCATTCAATTCTGCTTTCCAAAACCTCAGGAAAAGTCCCCTGTCATAAGGACTTTTGATATGCCGTAAATCAAAGTTGACCCTAGAATTTGGAAAGGTGAAAGTGAATAAATCACAGGAGAAGTGGGTATAATCCTCCTGGCAGGCAGGGCTGAACTGCAAAGAAAGACAAGAGTGTTTACACCGGGCAGGGGTGGACAGAGTCGCTCCGTAAGAGACTAGGCTGTGAATATTTTAGGCCACAAGCTCTCTGGCCAGACTGCCCTCCTGTGCACTGTAGGAGAGCTGGCGTGGACCATCTGTCACCAGGAGAGGAGCTGCATGCCAGTGTAAGTCCATGAAGGAAGGTAACAGGCCAGATAGTGCCCACGGCATCTGTGGGAACCCTGGATTCAGGGACACCTGGCAGGCTGGGATGACCCTTCCACCACTGCAGAGCACAGGCACAGACCGGGCACCTACAGTGGGTGTTGTGGGCACAGAACCCTGAACCTTCGCTTACTGCTGTACTCATGAGGAGAGTTCATGAACTGCTCTGAGCACTAGCTGCTTCTCTGCAAAGGGCAATAAACTTAGCTCATGGGGACCACGCCGGTTCATACACATTATCCAGTTTGTGAAATAATAGGTGTGCAACAGAAAATAGCCATATCGGGGCCGGGCATGTGGCGCATGCCTGTAAGCGGCAGCCGAGAAAGCCACAGTCGGGGCCAGGGATTGCGGTTTGAGTCCCACCGGGGGCACGTAGCGAGACCTAGCTCCAAAAATATATAGCTGGGTGTGTTGGTGTGTACCTGCAATCCCAGCTACCTGGGAAACTGAGGCTGGGGATAGCTTGAGTCCGTGGCACTCTGGGCAACGTGAACCTGCGGTTCCACAGGCAGAAATAACAAGACCTTGTTAAAAAAAAAAAAAATAGTCATATGTTCCCCCCTAAGTTCTTGGTCCTATTTGGCAATTATCTTTTGTCCCCATCTCTCTCAGACTCCAGTATGTCCCTAGGACGCCAAAGAATCACATGGATTAATGCCTAATTTTGATGACTTAGCCATAGAAATTACATTACAAAGTAATCTTTCAGGAGCCATCCCACCAGTTCAACCGAAACCATGAATCATGTCCCTGGGCTCATACAGGGCAGAGCAGGCAGAATGCTATCCCTGGGACAGGCCAATGGAACCTTTTGTCCTTTCACTCGGTCCAGCGTTCATTCATAAAATAAGCATCTTGTAAGCACCTGCTCTGGACCAGGTACTCTGCGTGGCCCTTGACATTTATTTCCTCTTAACCACCAGCCTCACTTGGCGGCCTCATGCGATTGAAGTCAGCCTGCCCAGCTAGGACCACCAGCCAAGTCCTCAATTTTCCGCTGTAGACAGACTAATAGCAACCAGCAGGCAGGTCTTGAATTTGTTTAAAGAACCTGCTGGTCGGAGGAGATGAGCTGAAAAGAGCGAGGTGGGGTCTCGGGTGTGGGCTGCGCGTGCCCTTGCCCCTACCTGTGAGTGATGATGCCCCATGTGGTCATGGTACCTGCCAACAGGGTCTGGGACAGCCTCTCTGCTTCCAAAAGAGCCTCACAGGAAGCACTATGGCATCACAGGAGTCCCAAAGGACACCGCAGATGAAAGACAAGGACAGGCACACAGAAATGAGCAGCAGGGTGGCGGCACCACGTGTTGCCGCCTGGATGCCAGCCAGTTGGAGCAGCGCTCGCCAACCTGGCCCTTTGGCCTGGAAGTTCTGGAACACGGAACATGGAGGGCGAGCTGTGTTTGCTGTAATGCAAGCCTAGGAGAGAACATTTAAAAACAGGACGTTTGAGCCAGGCACGGTGGCTCGTGCCTATAAGCTTCAGCCTAAGAAGCAGCTGGGGCCGGGGATCGCGGTTCGAGTCCCACCCAGGGCAACACAGCAAGACCTAGTCCCAAAAAATAGCTGAGTGTGGTGGCCTATTTGGAGAAGGCAGATTGAACTGCCATATTATCTGTGAATTACAAGTAAAAACTTGGAGGGTAGAGCTCAATGCCATTCATTCCCTTCCTGGATGTACGGCTTGGCAATCAGTGCCTCTTGTCAAACATCAGAATCCAGGCGGGGCATGGTGGCGCATGCCTGTAGGTGGCAGCCTAGGAAGATGCAGCAAGGGCCAGGGATCGCAGTTTGAGTCCTGCTGGGGCACATAGCAAGACCTAGTCCCTCAAAAAATAGCTGGCCGTGGTGACGCGCGCCTGTAATCCCAGCTACCTGGGACGCTGAGGCTGGGGACTGCTTGAGTCTGGGTTACCCCTGGCAACGTGAGCCTGTGGTCCCATGGGCAAAAATAGTGAGACCTAGTCTCAAAAATAAGTAAATAAATAAATAAAATAAAAATAAAAATAGGATGTTTGAAGAAGAGGTTCTGTCAAGGATAAGGTTTTGCTTCCAGATTTAATGTAACCTAAAAAAAATCTCTTACTGCCCTTAAAATTTGGGAACAGAATTGTCTAGCCTACTCAGAAATCACAAAAACCTTCAGTGGGTGTTAGATAGACATTTTCCTCAATGCAACTTTTTCCATTTCTGGGAGGACAGTGGTGTGGACATCTAGGAGGAAGGGACTTTCCTGGTCAGATCTCCTTCAGAAGTGTGTAATTGGAAAGTGGAATTGGACACATTGGAATGATGATTGAGTGTAGCCATCCAATCTACTTGTCTTTGTGAGACACTTTTTTACCCCACTCTCCACCCGTCTCCAGATATCTTCAACCAAGGCACTCGTTAAAACCAAACATTTATTTATTAAGTTGAATTTTCACTCTTCAACACAATAAAGAACAAGACTGTGGCTCAGTAGGAAAGTGTAATCCTGTTAGTTTCATATTAAAATATCATTTGTCACTTTTAGCAAGAACAGAAATGTTTGCATCATTGATAGACATAGTATAGTAAAATGCATGACAAAATTATTTGACCTTTGTATTATTTTAAAATGTCCATTGTGCATGTTTTACAGTACTTCGTAATATAATATTAGTAATTTGATTTATATATAATTAAATAAATTTATATTAGAGTGAGGACTCAACCCTTTTTTATTTGAAGAGGTATATGATAAAAAATTTGGGGACACACTAAAAAATCCCAATATGTCTTTGGTGGCACCTTGTGTGCCTCATACTGTTGTGTTTTCTCAGTAATTAAATAGGCTAGATGCATAGTATCTACATTTATTTAAATTTAATTAACATTTAATTTAAAGCATTTAAAAGTAAATACTTTGTGTGTAGACCTTTTTTTAAAACAAGTTCTTCCTGTGGTATTTTCAATAATTTAATAAGTAATATGTTCTCAAAGATTGTTGTTTTAAAAGACCTTTCTCAGTTCAGAATATTAAAACTCTCCTCCTGCTCCTGAAATGTCAGTGATGGGTTATTTTCAGGTTACATGGGGAAACCCCACTTCCACATACCTGAGTTCAGAGTGAATTCCAGTCGTGACAATGCAGTTAAAACCTACAGGAAGTCAAATGCTCTTAAAGACATTCCCTGTTTTTGCCTTCTCTACATTTTCTTGACCACATTTATAGAATGGGTATGGGTTCTTAAAGGAGTTTGACTTTTTCACAGAGGGTGATAGCTTCCTCAGTGGAAATTGTGATTTTTTATCCCATTTCTTCTTGCCCCCAACCCTTGCAGTGATTTGCGATGACTTGTCATTCATTGTCTCTTGTCTCAGAGTACCTTTCATGTAGCAGATAAACAAAGTGATTTTTCTCTTTTTCCTTGGCAGAGGGTATGTACCTTGGCAGAGAGTAAGGCACCAACATGAGAGAAAAGAATATGACGTTGGAACTCTGCTGTCTATAGCTAGTCTGTTACTTCAAGCATCTACCTTAGGAGACTAACACTGGTTGTCTTGGGGCCAGCTGAGACCTTCATAGTCTCATACTGTCACTCCCAGGATGCTCCTGGGGCTTGTTTCAGGTATAACTGTTCTCAGCCTTAGTACTCCCTTTTGGAGACTTTTCCCACAGAGCCTCTCCCATACTATTTTGGAAAAAGCTGGGCCATTCTTAGGTTCCTTTATAAAATCCATCTGTTCACTAAAATGGTCCCATGACTGTGCAATGGACGTTCTTTGTGCTTAGTGAAAGGAGTCCTTTCCCGGTTTGTCATCCCCACTGTCAGTATCCATGTTTAGTGCTTCACTCCCTTGCTCGAAGATCATCAGAGCAGTTTCCTTGTTAGTGCTGGCTGCTCTGGTTCACCCTGAGTAGATTCTGGACTGAGATGCCTTCTCAGCTTCATTGCTAATCATGATCCCCACCTACCAAGAAATTGCTTCATGGTTCCTTGTCAGGTATCAACTTGAGATGTTTCCATGCCAGGTGATCGGAATTCTAGCTTATTCTACATGCACCTTAATGACCAGCCATATTAACTTTTAACTTTCCCCCAGCGTGGTCCTTCTGTTTATTGTACTCTGTGCTGGTACACCTTCTTTTCTCATCCCTTCACCAAAGCATCCCACAAGATTCATTTCTCTCTTTCATGGGACTTCTCTTGACTCTCCACATCCAGCTTCAATTTCCCCAGAGCTCTAAAGCATTTTCATTGACCATTATCCCATCATGTTTTACCTTATAGTACAGCTCCTGGAGTATTGATCTCCTCTACACCAAGCCATCACTTCAACTTGTCACCCACCTGGGCACCCCCCAGCATCTGCTCTTCTAATCCTTTCTCTTGTTATATTTGTCCTTCTCTGATAGTTCAGAACATAACCTTAGATTTAAATATAAGTCATTTTGTTCAACATACAGTATTTCATCCTATCACATTTTCTACACTCAGTGATACTATATTTTTCTAAGTGCAACATTTGAAATTTGGTGGAATAAAAAATGTTAAACTATATAGCAAACAAGTCATAGTTCTAAATCAAAAGCAAATAAACTGAAAAATACAGTACGTATGACAAAAGTCTAATTCCCACGATATACGAAGAGCTTTAATAAATCAGGAGGAAGATAATCCTAGAGCAACATGGGCAGAATCCACTTTTTAAGATGTGTCAGTATAAGAAGAGAAAAAAGATAGGTTATTATTAGAATATAGTAAATTAAATGTGATGAAATTCACTTATAGATCTATAAAGATTAAAATAAAGTATTAAGAAATGAACATGCCCATATGCCTCCAAGGGCACTGCCAGTTGTTGCAACCTTTTGGAAAGTGAGTTTCACTTCGAATCTGTGAATTTATACCACAGTTATTCTTACATAATTGTGCTCTGCTATATATAAGGCATTTTCATTTCATCAATTAAATTTCAGTGCAATATAATTATAAAAAAGTAGTCTAATAGTAAGGGATTTGGTTAAAATGCATTAGAATTAGTATTTCACCCATATGGTGAAAACTATTCAAAATATTCCATAGCCATTCAAAAGAATGTTGTAATTCTGTATATACTGATAAGATGTCTAAGACCTATAGACTAATACAGAAAGAAATATGTGAAATTATCTGAAGATTAAAAAGTAATGTTTTCATAATGTATGGAGTTCCGAGTTCTATGAATTGTAAATGGGAGGAATCTTATAATCAGTCCAAGTTACAAAAAAACAGGCAAATAGGTTTTGCCTTTTCACTGTTGCAGTTGTGAAATATATTTGAAACTATTTAAGTGTGAGAAGTCCGTATCATTTCTTCTCATAACCACAACTTTCTACTGTTACTCCTTTCCAGCACACTAAATCAAAGGAGTTTAGTCACCCTGTCGGGCGATCCCTAACTAAATAAGAACATCTGCTGTAGACCCATGAGTCTGACAGTCACCCTTCCAGATTGATGCTATTTATTTTTCTCTGGCACACAAGAGGTTGCTAAGCATTCCCTGGTCAGGTTCTGCTAGCCCTTTACGCTGGTAATTGCATTGTTCCAGTCTTTATTGAGGAATCCCCTACCAGTGAGTTTTTGGGAGGGACAAATGTCAAGGATGAGAAGCCACAATGAAGTGCCCGTGACTGAGCAAAGATTATACTGCGCTGGTCATCCTACAAAACTTGTCAGTTTGCTGCCCAAATAAATGCCTAGAGTGCGTAAAGCATGGCACAGAGTGACCCCAAGAAGAAAAATCAATTGCAATTCATATTTCATATGTCTGTAATTGCTGGGGAAAGCGTGGCAGTGGTCTGCCGCCCGGGCAGCTTCTCTCCTGCTGTCTGCTTGCCTTATTTCTAACGGCCACATCTTTCAGATGCTGCGATTTACAGTGATACAAAATTTGGGGCTTTTTTTTTTTCATGTCCATATTACTGTTCTAATCACTGTGTCCCATCCTGGGTTTGATCCAGGCACTGAACTCCAGACAGGCAGAGACCATACGTTAGAAATGGCTCCCTGGCTTTGAGATCCTTAAGGGTTTGGATGTTTCATTATTTGTTTATTTATTGTGCTTTGAATGGAGAAAGGGGGAGGGGAATTTTGGACAAAATTATTTTTCATTAGGAGAGTTATTCATATATGAGGGCTTTACATCTCAGAATGGTATTTTGTATATGTGCTTGTGATCACAAATGTGTTTTAAAGACAATTAAGACAAGCCATAATATCTACTCAATTTAAAAATCACCCTATCAACCCTTTCAGGCTCCTGTGTCCCCCACCCCAACTCGTTCTCACATAAAGCTACTTTTGGATTCACCGCCCTTCTGTGGACTGAGATGTCATGGGGATGGAGAAAATGCTGCTCACTTTATGGATTACTGTTAGGTCAACAAAACTTTGGCAGCATTGATTAACTTGACAGTGAGTACAGCAGTACATTTATCACTTATGGCTGTGCTGTAGAAAATCTAATAAGAGGCAAACAATTCCCTTTAGAGCAGTAACAGGTTCACTGTGGCTAACGGTGCATGCACTGGAAATTTCTGCCTTTAAATTATACCCTTGCCACTGGTTGGGTCATTGACTCAAAGCCATGCCTTCCTATAGCCATGCCATTGCTACGAATGTCATCACAGTTATCTGACTTAAATAAATATTCAAATGGTTATGTATGTGTAGTGCTTTAAAAAAATCTGAGTACATGAATCTGATCCTGTTCAAAGACCAAGATTTTAAAATAACAGGTAGAAATCAAGAGTTCTATTGTCTGAAGCTAGGAAAAGCGCAAGGAAATTACTGCCACAGCCAATGCTATATAATGTAGATGTTTAAATGGAGATCTTTGGCAAAAAAAAAAAAAAAACATTCTCCACTAAATATATTCTAAAGAAAAGCATTTGTACTATCTCTGATGAGAAATAGCTTTTTAAAAGTCTGGATAGAAATTTAGTAGGAAATTAAATTGTTTCCTTTTCATCATATTAAAGATAGCCCTTAAAGAACTTAAATGTTAGTTTTTCTTGCTTTTACCTGAAAAACAGCATTACTCATTTCCCCCATATGTCATTAAGATCTTTAATAGCGATCTGAAGTATACACAGGAAAAAATGAGCTAAAATAGTTTACTGGACAACACCAGTTACAGCTAATGGCACAGAGGTATGTGCAACTGTGGAATTCAGTATATTAGGGTAAGGAATAAAAAGGTTATTTTTAAAAAACTGTTGTAATAGCTCTCTGAAAAGCTAGCGAGTATTTGGTTAATAAGTACTCTTGCCATTTTATAGTATATAGAAGATCTGAAAACATGCCAAAAGCAAAGGCATTCACTGCAGCAATTCTTATTTGCCCTGGCAATGTTTTTCTTACTCAAAACTGGTTTTGGACTTTCTTGAAAGATACCTGATTGAGCTCATTCTCTTATTCCTGTGCTACTCAAAAATTCACACTTCAGCCAGAGAGATCTGGTTAAAATTCTAACCTCCCAGGTTTGTTTGATTTTTGGTTATGGGGTTTTTTGTTTTCTGTTTTGTTTTTGGGTTGTTGTTTTTTTTTTTTTTTAGCACTTTGTATTTAGTCAGGAAAGGCTTGAATTGAAGATTTTTATACAGTAGCATCTGTGCAGTGATATAGTTTTCTTTGTTGGAAGAAAAATATTCCGCCTGAATCAATTGTCTAGAGGTTTCCTATAATAAGGCAGCTTGTGGTAGGATGAAAAGAAACACCGTGCCCAAGGAATTCCCAGGGCAGTTTGTTTTGGGAAGAAAAACTGAGCTCACCTGATAGATACATGAATACACTGAAAAGCAAGACTTCATAAGAGCTACTTTAGAAAGAGCCAGGGGTTGCTGTCCAAGGGCCATCCATGAGCTCCTTCTGCATGAGCTTCTAAGGGTCTAAAAGGCACATCAACCCAAATCACTTTTCTTTGGGCCTTTGAAAAGTCCCGACTTGAATCAGTAACATTCAAGCCTGTTGATACTGTTTTGACTTAATTCAATGAAAGTCCATTCTCCTATGGAATCTATAAGTTAAACATAAGGCTTCTTCTGAAAACAATCTCCTCTGAATGCGCCCTGTCTCTTACTCTGGATTTCACAGGTTACAATACAAATCCCCCCCCCCCACCCCTTTGCCCTAGTGAACAGAGGCTGGGTATTGATTAACTATCACACTGGCATCAGAACTACTCTTAGGATTCAATTTTTTTGTTGTTTTGCATATTTTATTGATCAAAGTGGTAAATGAGCATCAAGCGTGCAAGAAGACGATGAATTGTTTACTTGCATAAAATAACCTTTCAATAAGGGAAGATGCATGGCGTACACTTCGGTTCTGTGCTGCGGCCCGAAGCAGATGGCATTCAGCTGCTATTGATTTGCTTCCATAGTTAAGGAGCAGCCTGCAGCCCTGCCTGCCCGCTGCATCGCCAAAAGGGGTGTAGGTTTGGGGAGTCAGAATGGAAGCCAAGGACCTCCTAGCTCTCTCTAAAATCCTAAGGAAAAGGAAATCCTATTTGGAAACCAAGAATATCTACTTTAGTGGAAACTTGAGCAGAGGTCATCAGATGCATACTGGTGCTTTTAAGAGAAAGAACATTTGTGCTCATCACTTATGCAGTGTTTCCAGTGAGGAACAAATAAGTAATAATCACAGCATACTAATTCTACGCATGTGATAATTAAAGAAAACCCATTTTTCCTCCCAATTATGGAGTGAAATTAGCTAATCTGCAGCTTTCTGATATTACATCCACCACTGAACCTTCTGACCTTAAAATACACATGCACCTGAGTTGCTCTCATGACCCTTTGTCTACCATTGTGCCATCTCTATACCACTTATCCACTCAGTCCTTTGTCAGCAACTATAGTTGATGTTGAAATGTCTTTCTGTCATAGGTATTTACAGGTGTTGAATAAAGGTTTGCCATGAAGCTACGTCCAAAATATCTTTTACATCTCAAAAAACAAGGGTAAGCCAGCCATAGTGGCTTATGGCTTTAATCCCAAGCCTAGGACAAGAGGCTAAGACTGAGAATCAACTGAGTCCATAGGTTCTGAACCCACCCGGGGCAACATAGTGAGACTTAATCTCAAAAAAATAGCTGAGCGTGGTGGTGCG
Source organism: Uropsilus gracilis (assembly GCA_004024945.1). Lineage (NCBI taxonomy): Eukaryota > Metazoa > Chordata > Mammalia > Eulipotyphla > Talpidae > Uropsilus > Uropsilus gracilis. Next base: position 14,824 of record PVHY01003654.1, on the reverse strand, counting down.
TGCCTGTAATCCCAGCTACCTGGGAGGCTGAGACTGGGTTACCCCGGGCAGCATAGCAAGACCTAGCCTCAAAAAACAAACAAACAAACAAACAAAAAAACCCCAAAGGTAGCTAACCTATTGTTGATGACTTTCCTTCCTCCTCCAGACTCATTAGGTATGGAAACCCACTGTCATACAATCTGAAATAGTAGTTAATATATTTATATAACAAGATTTATATTTTTAAATTCAGTGATACACATTTTAGCCAAGCTTAGCTAAACAACTTCCTTTGTGGTAACATAGTTTTGCATATAAAGTGAAATACTCAACAAAACTGTATAATGCAGCTGCTTGCCCATAATAGCAGAACTTCACAGATCTGCTTCACCGGGTTCTTTCTCATCAATAAACCATTATTACATATGATTATTCTGAAAGCATTCCCATAACTTTTTTTTTAAATAATGAGAACCCATTTTTTGAAGTTAAAAGTGTTTTTGGAGATACCAACTTAGCAAAGAGTGAGTTTAAGCTAAGTAAACCATATCATTACATCTATGGGAAGAAAAACAACAATGCACTTTTGATATAGCAAAACTTCAGTGTTTTCAACCACAGAAGGACTGAAAAGAATTAGTAGTACTGAAGATCACAGTATTAATTGGTTCTATTTTCTTTCTTACTGCTATGTTGCTAGTAAAACATACTTAATAGTCTTTTAAAAATATCATGTCCTATTAACATGGTTGAGTCGCTCAGAAGAGCTAATTATCAAAATGCATAATGAATGGTTAACACAAGCTAGCTGCTTATCTAGTCTTTAAAAATAAAATAGAGTTTTAGTAAGACATACTTGAAGTTCTGTGACATTCACTCATTTGAAGTATGCAGCCTACTGATTTCAGCATATTCATGGAGTTTGCAACACAATGGAAATAGTTGATAGCAGGTGTTTTCCTTTCTGAGGAAGGAGGAACAGAAGGTGGATGCCTAGACCCCTTGCAAACCGAGGCACTCTCTACCCTTGTCTGCTTCTACTCCTACCCTGCTGATAAAGGTTTCGCAGAAGAATTTCATGTTCTTGCTTTCCTCACAAAAGAAGTTGCCCTTTCTCTTCTTCCAGCACCGGAAAACTGTTCCCACCCCCTCGACTTCTCACACCTTTCACACACCAGAACTGGACTCTGAGCTAGGTAAAGGTGAGGGAGGGGTGAGCACATCCTCCTTGCCTTCCATACCTTTTACTTGCTGTGAATCCCTCTGCCCTCTAGTGTAGCAGAAAAAGCCTCCTCCATGGTTTCCATGAAATACCAGCTCTCATTTCCAAGACAAGGAAAGAATAGTTGGTATCCGATTTGCCAGACACACAGAATAAGAAAGCCCTTCCCCTGCCATAAGCCAAGGGTGTGGCAACCCCCAGGTCTGAAGCCAGCTGGGAGTCGAGCAGAAAGCTGGCTGGCCTTCCTGCTGCCTCACCCACACAGAGGCTGTGTCTTGTGTCCAGTAACCACAAGATAACCTTCAAGTGGAAGGTGGAAGTGAGATTGGAGAAGAGATACTAGAATGTTTCAAAGCCAAACTGCTTGTCCTCCATTTGCATGTCAATGTAGTGATGATAAAGAGTCAAAGCAAGCTTATAAAGGTGAAGATTGTCTTAGCTAATAAGAGAGGAACAACTGAAACTATTTTATTGGGGACTTTGAACTAATCAAGGGGAACCTGTACTTTGAGCCAATTCACTAAGCTTTTTGTAGGTGCAAACTGCTTCTGCATGACATACAGATATATTTACAAAAAGTGGTATGTTTCATTAGATTCTCACTGGGAAGAAATAAACTCCTCCCCATTCTCTTGGCAACATCTAATGAGTATCAGCTACGTTTAAAACAATCTTTTCGTGATTAGCACCTTACAGGTGTTCGCCAAATCACATCACAGGCTCTTAAACTTGAGCTACGGACAGTGAAAAGGCAGAAATGCCTTTACCTTATTGAGGTGTAATCTACAAACTATGCAACACAAATGTACAATTCTGTTCTCTTAGTGTAAAATCAAGCCAGTTTTAGAGAATTTTATCAGCCCCCAGATCTCCCTCATGACCACAGAATCAGCATCTTGACCTGCTTTTGACCTGAATTCAAGCAACTTTTACCATAAGCTCCAACACTCAAACACACATTCCCATTGCTGGTCCTCCCTTTTCCTCTGCCCTCATTTTTGAATCACTAGTCAGCTTCAGGTTGGAAAAGGAATCATCCTCACTGTGAAAACTTTCAAATGTATACCTGTGCCTTCTAGAACCTGCATTTTTCTCTCAAGAGAGATAGCCAGTAAGAAGTGGGGGGAGAGGAAAAGCAGAGGAAATGTAATTTCACTTTCTATGTGTGCCTTGGTCCTCTCTTTTTGGCACATGTGCTTGTTTTCCAGGAAAGAATGACTGGGAGAAAATAGGAATCTTTTTGTGTTTTCATCCTTGCAGGAAAGGGAAGGGATCTTACATGTGCAGGACACCTCTGTTTCAGGGACCTGTTATGCTCCCTACCCTGTGTAGGATGGGCCCACAGCAGCCCAACGTTGTGTGACAGTTGCATCCCCCTTGCTTCTAGCATTTCTTGGGACATGCTTTTGGTCATGATTCATTTAACACATAAAATGTAGTATGAGGGGCGAGGGGGCAAATCAAACTACTTTCATATATTACAAAACTTTTGGACTATCAGCGGCTTCATTGTTTCTGTTTTGAAAAAAAAAAAAATTCGTCTGGGTCATGACAAAAGCACTTCTTCCAGAATAAGTATTACAGTTAGCAGAGTAAGTAGAAGCTGCCAACAAGCAGAAAGCTGACACCAGTGTTCAGTAGGTGTTCACTGAGCAGCTGCTGTGGAAGCTTCCTGGCCAGAGCAAAATATTAGCACATCACCCTTGCCTTTGAGGAACCTGGTTTGGTCATTCAGATATCTGAACAGTTACAATGCATGTTTATGCAATGTTTGATGGACAGTTGTCATACTCAAGTACTAAAGGGAGATCAGTTTGGTCTGTTACACAGGCAGTTCGGAAGAAAACCTGATTTTCAACATAACTTTGTAGTAGGATGAAAATCGGCCTTAATTTAAAGTAAGACAAACAAAGGGTAAGTTCATTCACAGGCGATTTTAGTAATAACAGTGGTGATGATGACAGTGATAGAAACTATTACTAATTATTGATTTACTCCTCCAAATAAAATTTCCAAAATCACCTATTAGTTTCACTAAGACACTGAGGAAGTCAAACTAAAGAAAGATTCATTTTTAGGAAGCAATATTTTCTTCTCACTACTTAAAAAAAACTAATTTTAAATTAGGCCCAAAGACAGGAGTAAATGAGATTCAAATCTACTCTAAGTAAGAAACTCAAGTCAACTTTCCTATCATTATTACTAATGGGTGAAATTATTTGGGGTCTATATTTTATTCTTTCACTTGCATCCCTTTTTTTCCCTCTCAATGGAATGTTATTTAAATTGTGCATATCTTGTTGACTTCTGATAACTAAAGGGCATCTTACAGTCTCCTCTTTCTTTGGGTACCTCAAGGCACTTGGAACCTGTGATACTTTTTTTCACTATTTATTTGCTGAGGTAGCATTGGTTTATAATGCCATGTATGATTTAATATAGGAAGGACCACCCCCTTCAGGCGTATCTTTGTAACCACACTGTAGGGTGAGTTAGTCAGACTCTTTCCTTCATTAGCCTATATATCCAGCACCTGTGATATTGCATCTTCCCTATGATTGTGCAGCCTGGTGAGTGTGCACATGAGTGAGTGTACACACCTGGGCCTGGAAAAGAGGAAATAAAGGGACACAAAGGGTATGAGCAAGCATGTGCACAAGCACAGGTAAGCACTGAATGCCAGAGAGAAAGAGAGAGCACCCAGAGAAAGTGTGAAGATTCTTGGAGATCTTGGGGAACTCGCCTGCCTTCTGCCCCTTCCTCCCCCCTCCACCCAGCCCTTGCCCTGGCCCTGGCTGCTGTGTCTCTGCAACTGATAAAGAACCTACACATAAAGAACTGTAAAGAACCTACACAAATTGATGAGTCTAATATGTGCATGACAGGGGGCATCAAGAGCAGACCTGTTGCCCTACACACACTCAGGACCTAAAGGCACCCAACATCCTTCACGCTCCCCTCCCCCTTCAGGTTAATTTAGTTCTGTGGTAAGATTTTTAGGGTCTGTTATTGGTTTTGTTTTATCTGATCTTTGTTTTGTTTCTCTGTACTCCATATACATGGGAACCTGTGATTTTTAAGCAATGCTGAATGTTTGGCTCTACCATATGTCATGTACATGAAATATAAACCATTTACCTTTGATTCATCTTTCATTTCACTGGCAAGTCCATTTGACAGACTTTCAGGATAAGACTGTAACTTAAAGTAACTTTTACTTTAAGTTAAAAGTATTAACATGACTGATGACTGAAATTTCATCAAACTCCTTCAAACACAAGCCATAATGAACAGTTATTCTTAAAACTATGATTGTATGGCTTCTGTTTGTCTTTAGAATGAAGGTGGTTTGAAAAGGTGTACTTTTGGGTTTGCTAAATATTCATATTAATTGGGTAGTCATTCATCAAATTAATAACAGAAAGTCACTGAAAAATCATTGAGAGTCATTGGTTTGGTATAGCACCAGCATCAATGTTTTCCCAGAGTAATCCCTATTTGCATTAATTAGTCAAGAAATGCCTATCCTATCAAAACTGGGTTTAGTAGTAGAAAGCTCAAACACAGATACAGATCCATCACCCTTCCCTCTGCAAGCCTGTCCCCCCTTACACAGATACAGTCATTACAGCTATCTGTTGAAAGTCTTCATTTGAAAAGTAGATTTTTCCCTGAAAAATGTAGTAAATATGGTTTTAAGCACTTAAAATGTAGAGTATGCTCCAAGTGAACCTACTAAACACCAGAAAAAATTGTGTTATTTTTTCATTTCAGTTGATCAAATTGATCCTTATTTTATTGCTACACAGATGACACGACACAGCTAGTGAAGCTGAGGGTATCTAGATTTAAAGCAGCTCCTAAAAAAAAAAAAATGAGAGCATTAACCCCAAGTGCACTGAATTCCCTGAATGTCTTGCATTCTCCTGCTCAGACTGGAAGTGGGTCCCTGCTGTTTAATGTAATTAGTTTCAGAGGGAATGTCAGATCAGTCTTTCAGCATTTACTGTGACCCAAAAATTCTCAGTGAGACAAAACAAGAAAGTTATCACTGTTGGGAAACAACTGCTCACTGCAGATTCTCTCTCAGGGACGTATTTTAAGAGTCAGGTTTGCTGCCTGGCTCAGGGATTCTGTGGTTTTCTCTTCCTAAATGGATGATATGCATGGGGGGGGGGGGGGGGGGGGGGGAAGTATTTGGAATTTGAACAAAAGTGTTTAGCACTTACCATGAGAAATTTTTTAATTTAGAGACAAATTAAGATAGCTCATTTTCAGCTTGTGTGTATTAGGAAATGACCTGAACAAGGCATCCACCTCCCTTTTTATCCTTACTGCTGACTTGCTTATAATGAGCTATAATTAGGGGCTGAGAGAATCCTGTTTGAATAAGAGGTAAGGCTGACACCAAATGGCAGCATCAATGATCTGCTTGGATTTTCTTGCTAAGACTTAAATGATCGCTTATTGTGTTGTAATCTGTGTACTGCATCACCTGGTCTCATGAGCTCTCTGTTTATTTCTCTCCATTCTTCTCCTTGGTTGAGTGTTGCTTATGTTGGGGTACAGGGGGAAATTCCCTCATTTCACTGGGTTCTTCTTAGGCTGGACAAATGAACAAATTAACATCAGCCAGATTACTAAACTAAAAGTTACTTTAATGACATACATATGGAGAATGCATGTGGCTATAAATTCTAAAAAGTCCCAACATTTTGTGGTCAGGTAGAAAAGTAAAAGGTGACAAAGAAGAGTGAATTCAGATAAGCAAAAGAGACAGAGAGTATTTCCAGAGGTGAAGGAGTGGTTGTCTGGCCAGGTAATGGCCGCTCAGTAGCCATGTTAGATGAGGACAGAGTGACCATTGAATGAAGTGACCTGGAAGAGATCTGTGACCTTCACAGACTGAGAATAGTGAGAACCCAAGGCCAGTTTGTAAGGATGAAGTAATAATGAAAAGTAGCAGAGAAATAGGCTGTATATGCTGAGTAATTTGGTTTTGATTTATTTTCTCTTGTTTTATATTAAAATACTAGAGTAGTTTATATGCTGCTAGGAGTGATTCAGCAGAGCGGATGGATGGATGGATGGGCAGACGGACGGACGGACGGATAGATGGGGGAGTTGGGTAACTGAATAGACAGGGTCAGATGAATAAATAAATGGATAGTGGATGGATGGATGGATGGATGGATGGATGGATGGATGGATGGATGGATGGATGGATGGATGGATTGATGGATGTTAATAGACAGTGATCTGTAACTAATGACAAAATATTTGGAAAAGCCAAGGGGTATGGTGACAGTCAGAACATAACTGGAGGAATTGACCTTTTCTAGAAAGAAGGGCACTTCTCCGTAAAGCAGAGAGAAAAAGAGGCTGGTCGAAATGCAATGCAGTTAGAGTAGCTGGGATGACACAAGTCTAAGAGCATCTGTATTCTTGCAGAAGTGTGAAAAGTGGTTGTCTGCTGAGAGGAGCGCTCGAGGAAGAGGTAAGGGAAATTCAGTGACAGGTGAAGGTATGAAGTGGATGAAGGTGGTCTGCTGTCACCATTGTTCTCTAAATGCGGTCCCAAGACCAGCAGCAGCAGCAGCGGCAGCAGCATCACCTAGCAAACTGAGATCTTCTGTGGAATGCAACTTGTAGTCCACTGCAGACCTGTTGGATTAGAAATTGTGGAGGTAGAACCCAATACTCACAAGCCTAGGAGAATCTGATACTGGCTGAAACTTGAGAAATGTAGAATTTTAAGGATAAGAGCTTGAATTTTAAGTGAAACAAGTTTTACTGTGTGGTTTTGTCACAGAGGGCAGTAGTTGGAATGGAGGTCCAAGTAAGAGATGAGACCCAGCTAGGATTCAGTCAGAACTGGGGTGTTCTATCTACAGTGGGGGCATGGGGCTTGGAGGGGCTGATGGGGCAGAGGTGCTCGGGGAACAACTTGTGATGGTGGATCATGGAATCTCAAGCTAGACAAGGAAGACAGAAAAGTCGAAAGGGACAAATGGAAGTGAGAAACGCCCCTCTGGTGACTTGAGGGAGGTGTCATCCATAGTTGAGGGGCAGCATCATTGCAGAAAGTGTTCTATTGAGCGGGACCAGGTCGTGTCTCAGCCTGCTAGCCACAGAGACAGTGTTCTCCAGATCTGAGAGTTCCATAGACTGAATGCTTGCTTTGGAAATCATAACCTGGTTGGATCATGACAAAACACGAGTTGTTGTTTTTTAATTACAAGGTTAATAATGATATAAGTAAAACTGTATTAAAAATGTTTCCTTTCTTAACACTAAGAAATAATTGATAGGCTTCTCTCTGCAGTTGTCTTATTGTTTCAGTCCATCGTGAAGTACTAATAACAGCCTCTATGCTTGCAGTGGGGAAGCCCCAGTGGGGGCTGGGGGGGAGGGGCAGAACCTGGTTCCATGTAACTTCAGGCTACATGGTGGGTCTGTTCTTGCCCCATGCATGAAGCTTGCCTACGAGTAATTTTAGGTAGTTTAAGTAAATCAATATTTGAAGGTACATAGAGCCTTCTACATGGCCCCACCTACCTGACCCTTAAACTAGATCATGCAGCTATCAAATAAGGGGTGCAGTGGACTGGGTCATGGTCAGGCCCCCTCGTCATCACACTCAGCTCCATATTGGGGAACAGCCACAAAACAGATTTGTTGGCAGGAAACAGGCTGTCAAGGTGCCCCTGGTACCTCCCTGGCTCACACTCTGGGGCACATTTGGGGCAGGCGAAGGGGGAGAGGGCTGAGACAGTGGGTAGACCACTGACTGACTGGCTGCCAGTTGGGCTAACAGTGGTCAGTGTCCAGGCCTGACAGGGTTCCAGGGCCTGGCTGTGCCTCTGTGCTTCTCCCGCTCACTCCCAGCCCCAGGGATGCCTACTCCTAGCAGCCTGGGTCAGGGGGACAGTCTCGGACTGGAGGAAAGATGACTCCAAGCATTTCACCTTCATACACCAGAGGCATGTGTCCCAGATGCTGGGGTTTGTTGTTGTTACTGTGGTTTTTCAACTGGTGTTTCTCAAACTTGGCTACAGTCTCCGAGATAGACAGCTTCTGCTCGAAGATGTCTATAATCATCTCGACTCGCTTGAGCATTAGTGTAAACCTTTACTATCTCCTTTTAATTGCTCTTAATAGCAAGCTGTTAAAAGATCATAAAATGTGTGATTAGAAAGACATGTTCAAGCAGAATTGTATTTTCTTCCTCCAGACGATGCTAAATTATTCCCTGCGGCTCACTCTGAGGCCATTGGGGCAATCCTTTTGTAACACAGGTTTAATGAAACACTTTCCATTTCCGCTGGGGTATTGTCTATGATTTGTTTAATAGACCCAATTTGGTGGGATATTTTTCTGGATAATCAGCTTACTTTTTCTTTTGTTTAATCTCAACTCCTTGTATGCTTGATTCCTTTCCTGTTCCGTGATGCGTGTTCCCGGCACCTGCTGTGTAAAGCAGACAAGGTTTTCATGTGTTGGTCCTTCCGTTGCTCTTTAGAGACAGTTATTGCTCTTCCATTTTGCATAGGCTATTTTTTCAATGTGATAAACTCTTTTTTTGAGTAATAAGAAAAAAAAATGGTTGATCTGTCCATCCTCCCTCCATCCCTCTTTTCACGCTGCTGCTTCCCTAGCTCCCTGTACTCAAGAGGTAAATTGCAATGACAATAGCAGGTTTGCTTTCCCTTTCCTACTCTCTCTCTCTTTTTGAAGTGTTCTATCCAGCACTTCTTGGTGGACCAAAATCAGGCCTTTACTGCCCACAGAGGCAAAGATCTGTGTTCAACCATTGGAGTGTGACTCTGTCAAGCATTGCTAGCGGTGGGTAACTGTGGGCTTGGTGACTCAAGATAGTCAGGGGTTGAGTTCCCTAGAGTCTCTCCACCTTTTTTCTCCTAGTCACAAGGTGACAGCTGAGCTGGGACATCAAGAGGAGGGAAATCCGGGTGAAGAGACAGCCTAAAGAAAGGACTAGCCCAGCCTGACCCTCTGCTGTTAGGGAGATTTTTGGGGTTCCTTCCCACCAGTGGTACTGCCTTCTATTCATTTGCTTGCTTTATTTGGCTTGCCCAATTGCCATATCCCACCCCAAGAAAATTGAGGTTCCATTAATAAGAAAGGAGGGGAAGTAATTTTTGGTAATCAAATAGTCCGTGCTTCCTCTAGAAGGTGGGTATGGAGTTCACACCTCACACCTCTGTGGGGAGCAGTTTTCATCAGCATCAGTGTGCCCCTCCCTTTCAGAGAAAGCCTGATGTAAACTGGAAAACTCCCAGGAAAGGATCCCTGGGCATGACTGAGTGTAGGTCTCTGAATAACATGGGCCATCAACTACGAGTCGTGGAGGACCTGTTTTGGCAAAAAGGCTGAAAAAGGTACACTATGTTCACAGACTCAGACAGCAGTTCCCAGTTGGACAAAATCTATGCAGGACCGCGTTCTCATCTTTCCCACTATTGGTTCCCACCCCCACCTTGGTGAGGGCCCTTTGGCCACTGCTAACCTACCTCTATGTTTTAAGGGAACAGTTTCAGTGGCCATGCTTTGCGTTGTAGTCAAGAGGTCAGGGACCTCTTTTCACTTGTTAAAAAATTTTTATTTCTTCTAGAAATTTGTTTTTGGCTTTAGACCTGTGAGCCATCTCCACCAGAGCTGCTGTTCATTCTTGGGCTCATTTCCCTGAGAACCTGCTGCTGCTTCTTGAGATAAGTCTCTGTCTCAATTCAGCTGTTTCCTACTGAGTGTTCTCACTGCAAGAGGCAAGGTGTATTTGCTAAACAGGCGACTTGATGCAGCGATTGTAACTGGACACACATCAAATAGTGGTAGAGGTCCTCATTAATGAGAGAATGTCTCTTTGCCCAGTCCACTGTGTCTTCACTGCAGTGCGGTGAGGATCTGTGAGCCTCACCAGGAAGGCCTAATCGATCTCTGTCCACCTCTTGAAACCCAGCTATGCTGGAGTGGGTCAGAGTGTACAGTATGCAAAGGAAGAGAATGCTAAATAAATCAGAGCAATAAACTAGGTAGTTGGGGGGCATGTTTAAGGGACTTGAGAGGGCAAATTGTTCTCAAGCACTTTAAACACTTTAAAAACATCAATTCATCAACACGTATGGGCCATGCTAATTGTAAATCTTTCATTAAAAACCTCTCTCCTGAGGCTGGCTTCAGGCAACATCTTAAAGCCTGGTTCTGATTACTCTTTCTGTTTAAAGTAATAAGGTAGCACTTCCATAAGCATATTCTATAATTTGTATTTAAATTAGTATCTCACCACATTATTTGAGCTACTGAATCAGATATGGTTTGCTTTATAATACACTATTTTATTCAAATGTGTTAGTCCCCTGATCTTAGGTTTGGTTTACAGGTAACTAAACTTGTTTGTAATTGCCTTTAGAATTGTTTTTTTCCTATTGGATCCTCAAGAAAATGCCTCCTAAATTCTGGTGTTAGCTAAAATATGTAATCATATTACATATTTTGTAATATGTTGCAGCGTTGTTACTCAACAAATAAGTTACTTGAATGGATAACAAGTGCATAAAATGTGAGTTTAAAGTATTTCGTGTAATCAGTTGCTTAAAAGAACTGAGTTGCTGAGACATTCTCAAACGTATTTCAAAATGTCAGGAGGTGATACTCTTCTGGCCTGTTCCCTTATTTAAAAAGCATTTTTTTTAGAATAGAAGAGAAACTTGTGGAATTTATTGCCTTTCTTCTTGTTGATATCTCTATACATTTGTAAAAATTAGTTGAAATGTTAAGATAAATTTAAAACCCAAGGGAAACCAGGAGTATATTTTAAGGGAATCAATTTCAGTGACTTCCTTATTTTTCTGTGGGATACATTAAGTTCATAAATGCAGCAGAAAGGATATACTGGGAAAGATAAAGGATTTCGATAAAACTCAGTAAGAAAAGAACTAAACTATGGTAAAGTGCTGTTGTTTATAAGGTGAATGTCAGTAAAAGTCTGCGAAGGAGTCAACAAATGACTTAGTGAATGTGCATCAGTATATTGGTTGTTTTGGGAGGAGGAAGGGCCTGCATTCCAATCATCACTGTCTCCTTAGCCTCAGGGACCCTGGCTGGAGTTATTGTGGTCTTTCTGAGCCCCTTCCTCATCCACAGGACTTGGCTAGTGATAAAATCTCACAGTATTGTGAAAACTGAGTAGGATAAAGAGTCTCACTCACACAAGGGAGTTATAAGTAAATATTATTATTGTTAAAAGCCACATGAAAATTGCCATCTTTGGTAGATTGAAACTGTTGAAAATCAATGACTCTATCTAGTGTTCACAGTCACATCACATAAAATGATTGTGATTTCACACCAAAACCATAAACCAAAAAACAAAATAAAACCTAAGCTGAGGTTTGGGGAAGCTCTTTTAAGGGAGGTGACACTTGGCCTGAGACTTGAAAGATGAGGTGTTGGCCAACTGAAAAGAGGTCGACTCTGTCATTTCCAGTTGCAGAGCTAAGCCCTCAGCAAAAGGATAAAGTGGATTATTGCATTTGTTCCTAGAATAGATGGGGGAAATCACTGGCTGTTGTAAAAACTTGGCTGCACCATGGTCAGGGGTGTGGTCTACTGGCCTAAGACTGTGCATCCTTATTTTAAAGAATGTTTTAGTGTAACATTCCAATATATGTGTGTTTAATAAGTTGCATTACCTGTACTACTCTATGCCCTTATATTAAAAATGAGAAAAGATCAATTTTGTGAAACTTAAATAGAATAGAATGCTGCTATTTGTTATCTTGAATTATAATGATCTTGCTGAACTCCCAACATGTGTATAACTCACTTTGGTGACTACTGACCTAAGAAAAATTCACTAAACATGGACAAAATTGGTTTTCCTGATGCTTCCTATCATGTGTCATGGGGGTTTGAGGCTCATATTTTCAGTATCTATATGGTGTCATAACCCCCAAGCTAGGAAATTAATGCATTATTTCTAAGGCTGATTAAACCCTTAGGGTCCCTATCAAGGATCTGTGTAGTTCCAGAAACTACTTGGGGAGAACATATCTTGAACCCAGCCTGGTCTGTTTACAGATAAAGCTCTTTTGAAGATAAACTTATGAACCAAAACTGAAAAACACAGAAGAAAGCAAACAGCTATGAGTGGGAGTCAGGAGACAGCCAAAACAGCAGGAGTAAATCCCAAGAACTTGAAGGAAAATGACAACTTAATGAAAAATAAAAAATGAAGATGTCTCAAATAATTGAAGGCATAGGGGAAAAAATCAAGAATCTAAGAATAAAGCCAGATTTGAAAAGGAGGCAAACTGGGCATGGTGGTGCATGCCTGTAGTCCAAGCACAGGGAGGCAAGAGATCTGGGATTGCTTGAGTTTACGTGTTCAAGACTATCCTGGGCAACATAGCAAGACGTGGTCTCGAAAAAGCAGCCAGACGCAGTGGTGGGCACCTGTAATCCCAGGTACTTGGGAGGCTGAGAGTGGGGATTGCTTGAGTCCAGGAACAGGACTACCCCAGGCCAACATAGTGAGACCTAGTCTCCCCACCAAAAAAAAGGAGGGGGGGCAAATAAAAAGTCAAAAGTATAATTATTAAAATGAATTCAGTGGATTGTTTAGACACCATAGGAGGATTTAATGCATGATCACTGGGTCTCAGGAACAGGACTGCTGTTGTCGGCCAAATACGAATCAGATCTTGCCATGTTACCTGGATACCTCCACCTGCCGCCCTTTCGGCTTAACACAATCAGGCCCCAGACCCAGAAGTGAGAAAGAGTAAACCCAGAGGGGGCGCCCTATCTTACCAGCTTAGGTTTTACATTCCTGCTGGTGTCATTGTTATGAGTTCTTTAAATGCACGGTCCATCATTTATGGCCTGTGAACATGCTGTGCTTTGAATCAGCAACACTCCCCTCCCTTTACCAATTAGCTCATTCAGCTCTCAGCTCTCACTTTCCCAAGAAGTTTTCCTAGGAAGCTTTCCTTCACCCCACTGACTTAATCCTGGCGCTTTTTTATAATGATTAGAGAAAGCAGCTACTTCCCTGCCAGATCTCTGTGTCAGTTTGTAATCTCACATTCATTTCTGTGACTACTTTCTTCCTCACTAGACTGTAAGTGCTGGGAGGGCAAGGTCTCACTGGTTGGCTGGCCATTGCAGCAGTGACTGGACTCACTAGCTGTTGAGTATTTTTGACATGAATAGATATTCCAGAAACACACAGAACATCAACTTTGATATTAAAAAAAAAAAAACTCAAAAGATGGTGTCCTCATTTTTATTATTCCATAGTTACTTTTGTCTTTTTAGCCCTGTTGTCAGAAATTATATTTCTTCTTTCAAATCTTTCTTTAACCAGAGGATATTTCCTTGCACAGATTCTTTGTCGTTTTAAATAGGTCCTTGTCAGCATTCAACTTTGAGTGCAGGTACTTGGGTTTCTTACAAGATCATCTGGGAAGCCCGTGGAGCTAGGGCCGATGTCTGCGTGCTTTGCACAGAAACAGAGTGGCTTTGATCATCTTCAGAGCAGACATGTCCTGGGGTCTTTGTCACCAACCAGAGCTCACGGGGTGCAGGGGGCTGTGGAGAACCACACCTGATACTTAGTTTTCAGGTGATTTTGAACCTCCCATCTGCTTACTGACTGGGTTTTTGGGGTTTTTCCTTAAGTCTTCCCTCTTTGGCTCATTGTGTGAAATGGTAAGCAGGTGGAAGGGGTGGGTAACTGGGAGATGGAGAATCACAGAGCTGGGGGGCAGGGTCCTGGAGGATAGGGTCCCGTCCCCCCCCCCCCCCCGTTTGCAGGAGTGGCACCTCTGACATAGATATGGTATGAGGTCTCTTTCCTGGTGAAGAGAAGAAAACTCACTAAATCTGTCACCCCCAAATGGCGGACATTTCACACTGGAGGAGATAGAATGGAGAAGGAACTTAAAGGAAATCCTCACACCCCATTTCTGGCCCCTGGCTTTTGTCTGGTTTTTCAGTCCCCTGCATTTTCTAACCTTAATAGACAATGATAGCAATGTGGGTGTGTTTCCAGCGTTTCAGGATTTGGAAAGAGGAAAAAATGGATCAAATGAGTGAAAACAGGGCAGCCTTGCACAGCCATCTCAGAAGGTTAGCAAAGTGGTCTTATCCAAGTTTTCAGCTAGACGTTCCCATTCCTGTTATAATTGGCTTCCGGGTAGGCTCGGGCCTAACTAGAATGCCAGCGTTCGATTTCACCGTGTCCTCGGCGGAGATGTGTCACCGTTCATGCTCGCCTTCGTGACAATTTTCTAAAATGGAAACTCGTGGGAAATCATTACAGTGTTTATACGTCTCCCTTGTCGGACAGTGTTATCCTGTGATATTTTACCAGTGTTTTCCGCTGCGTGATGGCATCTAGCGAAGGTTAAGGCAGAACAAGTCCCTCTGTAATTTTGTGACTGCATTTTACTTACTGAAGAAGAAAAGATAACTGACAATTAAGTATTTGGGATGTCACAGAAAGAACATGTGCAACTAATCAATGGGATCCTTTGGGAGCATGATTTTATAAAGCTGATAAGGTAGAAAAATCGGGATTTTGTGATTTGTTACATGATG
>PVHY01003653.1:0-104636 GCA_004024945.1 Uropsilus gracilis | reverse complement strand
CAGCCTCTCGCAGACACAAGTTAAACTCAGCAAAACAAACTCCAACACGGAGTTCAAGTCTGCAAACTCCTTAACTGCATTCAGCACACATGCTGCCAGCCTGGGCCAGCCGAGGGTTGCAGGCCCTCGGTGGCCACCTGGCCAAGCTCACATGGCTCACATCTTTACAAGATGGCCGATTCCCATCTCCTCTCCATATCAGAATCCCAATCCAATCACCTAGAATCGAATCGAATCCTTCTCTTTGTTTGCACACCCTTTATATATCCTGATTTCCTGCCTTCCAGGAAATCTGTTACACTTCTTTCTTCCCCCTGCATCCCCCTGAAGGGAAATTCCAGCTAAGGTCATTCTCCCATTTTAACATTACCTGTCCTTGAAACCTGCAATCCCAAACAGGAGAGAGTGGGGGGGGGGGGCACACCCTATCAATCCCACGTTCCAAAACTGTTTTTTATTTAAAGTAAAACACTATTAAAAATAAAACACTTTGTTTGATTCATATATATAAAATACACAAAAATTTGTTAAATTTGTGAAAATAAGTTTACTGCTACCCAACCTACACTTTTATGCTTTGTTAACCTTCACTATATATAGTAATCTAGCCAACATTTGCATTTTAACTTTAAAATATTTACAAAGTCTTCATTTAATTATGTTAATTTGCCAAAGTTTTCCAGGAATTTCAAAGTATTTCTGGGCAAGACATTGTAGATGCCATAAATGAATGCTATGATGGATATTTTCAAGAGCTTCTTGTTGCAATTGGTAAGTAATAATTTGATTACAGTAGACCTTCTATTCCGTAGTAAATGCTGGCTCTGGATCTGATTGAATTAAAGATGCATGAGTAAGTTTTTGATGGAGTCATTTTCCCCTGAATTTAATTATTTAAAAGCAATGTGAGTAACTCTAGAGGAAAAGTATATCATCTACAGAAACAATCCACTGAATTGGCAACCTGACAATTTAAGTGAGCTAACACCTTCCCCCACTAGCTGATTCAGCATTTATGCTAAGAACCATCAACTTCTCTGATATTTTCTCTCAGGTATTTGGGATCTTACCCCATTAAATTAATTTTATATCTACTGGTCTCCATCCCCTTGTTCAAGAGCAGTAAGTGCTAGCATTGTGAATTTCCTTTCTCTAGGAGGAGAAGGGCTTTGACATAACTTCTAATAAAAATGCCTTTAAGGATAAATGCTAACATAAAGGAGAATTACCAAGTTGTACTTTGTAGAGATCTCTGCAGGCTATTGTGAGAGAAGCATGTGCCCTTCTTCATTCTTGGTAGGGAAAGGTATTCTTCAACAAATATTTCAGGGACTACAAATGAAGAGCTAGTGTGGAGTATTCCCCTAGTAGGAACATGTCAAACAACCACATAGATATTTATTGAATAAATAACTATTGTGATTTTACACTTACAGAATGGTATAGGCCTGTATACCATTATAGGTTATCTTACAAAAGATTTTTAAGTTAGAGTTCCATGAAATCTCTAAAATAGAAGTATAATTGAATATCTGTATATTTTCTGAAAAAAAGGGGCACATGTATCTTGGTAAGTTCACAACATAATTTAAGAATCATGTCATATCAAAACCTTTCATTTTACAAACAGGGCCCCAAAATCTATCAACTATTTAGTAATGAGGTTATATTAAAGTCCATATTATCTGTACCTCAAGATAGCCCCCTTTCCACTATAGACTATTGCCCCCAAGCAAGCAATGGCGTGACAGAGGAAAATAATGACTTTAGAAATACTGGAGGTTGGGGAGAGGAGATAAAAACATAATCCTTTAAAAGTAATAAAATAAATATATATATCAGAAATAATTTCTTTCTGTTTCATTCATTCAATAAACAAATATGTGTTGACTATCTGCTTAATCTGGTAACTGATTTAGATACTGTAACTGATTTAGATTTAGATGGAACAATAAAACCAGTAAAAGCCCCTGCTTTTAGGGGATTTTCTACTGCTTTCTAGAAAACAGTACTCATAAGTTTTTATGTTTACAATATTATGAATAAAAATTAAAAAATAAGGCATAGTCTTACAATCTGAAGTAATTGTTTTAACCATAAAGTACTCACATGATAATTTTGTTTTGCCTAGAAGGTAAAACCTTACGTTTATTATTAATTTATTCACTTATCCAAATAATAACTGTTAAATGTCTAGAACCATCAGCAGACTTAAACCAAAGACAATGTTTGAGTAGACTCTAGGCTGCTCTATGTCATAGTTTTAATCAGATGCATTCCAAGAGTACCCAGAACATTTATAGTTTACACTACCTCTCCTTAAGACATCTCATGCCTACTCACAAATCTTGAAGGGACTTAAAATAGCTATGGGAAGATGAAAAAATTGCACACTATTATCTAACATTGGATCCTATATTAATAAAGTCTTTAATAATGATAAGCTGGATCTCTTTGAATTTTTATAAAATTTTCAAATAAATAGAACACTTTATTTTTCAGAAGGAACTCAGAATGTTTCAACAGGTAGCAATAGACTGAGTACAAATATGAATGAATCATTATATTATTGCTTTATATCTTTTCTATAAGTTAAGATTTCACCAATTATTCTGAGTGTTGGGATTTTACCATAATTGCCAATGAGGCATCCCCTATAGAATTCCCAAAGAATCACTCTTCCAGAATTGAAACAGAGAAAATGTATTTTCTCACTGTCTTTCAAATTCTGAATGATATATTGTCACACTTAGCCTCTCTTCTGATTTATTTTAGTTATGTGTGTTCGAGACAAACCAGGCTATTTTGCTTATAGACTATATAGTGCAATACATGTAAGTATGACCCACAGATTTATTCAATTTATTTATAAATAATATCTAAGCATCTACTTTCTAGTTTCTTAAAGGACTAATTTTGCTTCTATTACATAAATGTTGATTCCTGTTTTTTGAATCTATATGCAAATATACTCATTTAAAAATGTGAATTTTTCAAAGAAAAACTTCACTGTACATGAAAATAAGATCTATAAAATAAAAATAATATCTACTTTTTATATCTAATTAAGGTACTTCAAAAGCCTGATTGGGAACTATATCTTTCACTTGTTTTCAAATCTGTTAACATCTGAAGAAACCCTGAAAAATTCAAATGTTTTTGTATATTGTCAAAGCCACCTGTCTATTTCACACTTATGAACAGACACATAACATATGGCATCAAGCAGAGAATGTCAAAACATAACAAACTCTCATCCAGTTATAGTTCAGCGGGATTGTCAGTCACATTGTTTGCTACATAAATTGTCAAGAAAATAAATACTTAAATGCATGAAATAATGTACACTTTACATGATATGCATGGATTATACTTAAGGAAAGAACTGATAGTAATGATAATAAATATGTCACAACCTTAAAAGTTCAAAGAATATTACTATGATCATTTCTGTAGTTCATTATTTTATTTCAATATTTTATCCATAAAGTAATTTTTACATGCCAAAATTTTGAGAAGACATCATACTGAAATAAAATGCTGGTTGTCATGAACATATTATAAATCTTGCATAAAAAGTATTTTTATATATGCACAAGAACTTACAGAGTCTCGTAACACAGATAAAAGATCAGTGTTCACAGTTTATCTTTTATTTTAGAAGTCAATTTGTTTTAAAATATGTATAATTAACCAAAGTGATACCTTGTTGACTATGTGTGTATTACAGTTGCAGAAATGAAGATGTATGGACTCACAAATGGTTAGGAGATTGAAGGGATGATAATATATTCAATTAGTCAATAGTCATGTGAATGAGGCCCTCAAATGTAAGATATTGGCCATAAGTTGTTTTGCCTTACTCAAATTAAAGAAAATATCTTTTTTGTCCACAATGTACTCTAAGAAAATTATATATGACTTAAGTACGGAAACTTAAGCTAATTTTTTTTTTTGACACTAGGTCTCGCTATTTTTGCCCATTGAACCGCAGGCTCATGTTGCCCCGGGTACCAGACTCAAGCAATCCCCAGCCCCCAGCCTCAGCTTCCCAGGTAGCTGGGATTACAGGCGCGCGCCACCATGCCCAGTTATTTTTTGGGGACTAGGTCTTGTTACGTGCCCCAGGCAAGACTCGAACAGGGCGCGGTGGCTGGTGCCTGTAAGCTTCAGCTTATGAAGCGGCAGGGGCTAGAGATAATTCATTTTAATCACTTCAAATTAGGAAGTTAATAAGTTTGCATCTGAAACACTGATATTACAGAGTAGGTTGATGCTTACTGGCCACCAGAGGTCAGCAATACTCCATTTGATAAGCAATTGGAACTGCACAGTATATTCTCACTGAAGTTAGAGCACAGAAATACATTTGGGTAATTTTCATATTTGAATTTATTATCCAAAAATATTTCAAAGTATAGGGGATTCCTAGTTTTGTGAATTTTAAGGATAAACAGAATATAAAATAAAATCATAATCGCTGAGTCAGTGATTTCAGTGTTCAGTGAACAAAGATTGGCTTCTCCATTTCCCACCCTCTGAGGAAGATTGCCTAGGAAGAGAACTTGATCAGATTTGTATTTTCTAGGGCAGTGCAAAAGAGACAGTGTGAATGTTGACAAGATTAGAAAAAATGGCAGAATTGCTGCAAGACTAAAGGTCAGCATCAAGTCGGTGACCCTGGAACTAGAGATTATAAGGCAGTTCAGTGATATAATGAAGAGGATGTGTCATTGTGCACACAGTACACAGGCACAGAGGTGACTCTGAATCAACTTGGGCACTCTGGGATGGCAACGCTGGAGTTTGAGGGACACAGAACAGAGAGCAATAAATTGTGACAGAATGTTTTGGGTAAACTCACTCTAAAGACAAATGGTTTTCTCATTTTCCTCTATTTTGTAATTTTCAGGACTTTGGTTTTCATAATAAAACCGTAATCAGGATTCTAATTGCCAGAAGCGAAATAGATCTGATGACTATCAGAAAGCGATACAAAGAGAGATACGGAAAATCCCTATTTCATGATATCAGAGTAAGTCTCCTACAAAGATGGATTTTAACCTACTTCTTACTCTTTTTGATACTGAAATAAAAACTTTAAATAACTTCATATTAGATTCTATAAAAAGTCATGTGTTTGGATGGAATCTTCTAAGGTGTGGCAGATGTGCTGTCAACCTTCAGCACATCAAGTTCCAGTGGAGGAAATCCTTTCATCAGTGAAAGAACTCATTCCTCTTCGATGCCTTTTAGATGAAAATTATTGGGGTACTTATGTAAAATATTTATCTCCTGATTATATAGTTGTGCCTGATGAGCTAAATTCTGAATTATGATCAGGATTAGGAGAAACACATTTTACAACAAGATACTATTGCGAAGACGTTTCTGGGATCTGTTCAGCAACCCTCTCTTAGCATCCAATAAAACAGGACAGTCATTCTGATCACAAAAAAAGATAACTTCCAGAGACTTAATACTGAGAATAATATAAAAGTCTATCAATCCCTTCTCTTTAGTCCTTGAAGGTCAAAGAAGCAAATTAGAAGCAGACAAATCAAGTATTTTATTCTAAAACATTTAAACTACTCTAGGTTATTGATAAAACCTAGTAAAGAAATATCAGAATATAAAGGTCTAATTATGTAATTGTGGAGATCCAGAGGATAAGAAAAATGCTGATCCTTTTTCAAAAAATTGTGAAAAATTTCAAGATGACAACAGCAGAGATTGAAATCAAACACAAGACCCTGAGAATATACCTTACTTATATTTTGCATACAGCTAAGGGCTAGACTCTCAAAATGTTGCATTTTTGAGAAGAGCTTTCTAGTTTATTGAAAGAGTGATCCAGAAGCAATTCAAGAAACCAAGGATCAAGAAAGGACAAAAACCAGACTTTGCAGATGCTTTGGTCATCAAAGTAGTTTTCACATGGAAGAGTTGAAAGAATATCCATCATTGATAAATCTCTTCTTATATGAAATTTTTCTCAACAGAAAATGCATGTCTTAACCGATTTTCTAAATGAATAGTCTGATACATGCAATCAATCACAGCAAATTCAAAATCTCCTAAGATTGACATAATTAATGAATACTACTATGTGCACCTAAAGCAATTCTAATTACATAGCGTTGTGTAACAACATAAATATAACAGTTCATAACAGAGATTTTATAATTTCACTTATAACTTTGTTTTGAAACCTTTTAAAAACTATAGATGACCATGAAAAAAGATTTCTGTAATTCTCTAGCACAGATAACCAGCAATTCTTTAGTATATGCTTTTAAACATATCTGAACATTAATATGCTTACTACTTAAAGGAGTTTTTTATTCAATTCCATTTTAAATTATAAAAGACTCCCCATCTGTTGATATACTATCCTTTACCCAATGATTATTACACATATTTTGTTATCTATTTTTGAGCCCAAATATTTGTGCTCAACAGTAAGTGATAGGTATTTTCTTAGGCTATACTTCTTGAAGTAGAATTGCTGTCTTGACTATAAATTTTTTTAATCTTATGAGGCAAATGTTAATTTGCTCTCTAGATTATATGCTGATATGGAACAAAGATGGGACACCTCTTTCAAAACTTGAGAAAATTTAATTCTACTGCAGATTTTCATAAAAAATATAGTAGGATTCAATGAACTTTATATATGCCCCATTCTATTAGCTATGACCATGCAATTATTTTTCTTTGATTTCTACTAGGAATAGTTCTGAAGATATATTAAACTTTAGATGAAAAAAATTTTTAGAAAAGCAAATGACACAGTGGATTTCATACTGTAATTTGATGAATTATGTTTTATTTTCAGAAATACTTTGACTTTTTCTTTCAAATGCATTGTATTTTTTCTTTTCAGAATTTTGCTTCAGGACATTATGAGAAAGCTCTGCTTGCCATCTGTGCTGGGGATGCTGAAAACTACTAAATCAAGAGAAAGAGCTGGTCTAGCCTGCTTTACAGACATGTCAAAATGTAGTTTTAGTGATAAATTTGAACTGGCAGTTGTACTGGAGCAAAACTATAGAATCATGATTTTTCTCAGATCTTTAAAATCATTCTTAGTCAAAGGAAAATATCTAGTAATAAAAATGACTATTTTTATTTAATCAGAAATTTATTAAATTTCATAAAATATTTTTAAGGTTTGAGTGTGACTTACATAAATGTAAACCACCGATTTCCTCTAACAGAGCCTGCTGACTGTTGTCATTAGCATGTTTTAGAAGACCAAAGATAACATCATGTGGCACTTTTTCAGAGGGATTTTAAATTGTACAAATGCAATAAAGCTGAAGTGGACATCTAAGCCACTTCTGAAATAAAAGAACAAAATAAGAAAACATCAGATATATAATTGTCAGACTTTGATGTATGAGACTACGCTATAAAAATACAGGGTGTGTGTGTGTGTGTGTGTGTGTGTGTGTGTGTGTGTGTGTGTGTGTCCGTGTGTCCATCCACTTGCCCAAACAGGGTGAGAAAAATCATCTCATTGTTTACTCACTTCACTCTGTTAAATCAACTTCAATCTTCTGGAACTTATCTTAGACTTTGTCTCATCAGTAGACCCTGACCCATATTTGTCTCAAGAATCAGTTAACTGGGTATTGCAAAGGAAAATTACTCACTGGAGCCTGATTTGAGAGAGAATCCACATTGATGCCCCAGTCTTACCAATAATAAAAGCAAAGAGGTGTTCATACACCATCACAAAGTGCTGGTTTGTACTGGTACAAACAAGAGAAAACAAAGCTGAGATCATAGAAAAGTGGTGGGTAATGAACCCAGGCAAGGAAAATGAAGACACATAAGCAATCAACTCAATGAAGTGGAAACGTGATAGAAATTTTTTCTACCACATGAAACTGTTTTCAATAACCTGTAACCCAGATCTTGCCATCTCCTTATACTGGTCTCTCAGGTGAAATGAAAAGTTCCTTAGAAACAAAACAATGACATAGGACCTTTATGGCCCAGTGACTGGGCATAAAGAAAATAGTTAATAAATATGCTTTTCAAATTACCTTCAAGTATTTAACCTGTTCTAGGATGTGTAATCATTTTAAATTGAATTTAATTTCTATTTTTAAAAAATTTCACTAACATCTTAAGCAAAAATTAGCAATTGAGACATTTAGAATAGTTATTATACCAGCTAAAATGCTTACAATGTTACTATCACTTTTGATAATTGAAATAAAACTTTCCTTACCAGGATATATTCCTATAAGTTGTTCAATAAACTATGACATCTGTGCTTCAGCTAGTTAATAGATTTTATTTCCTCGACACAGTATGAAATAATTTTTTTAAAATGTGGACATAGATAAGGAGATGCTACTGAATAAGTGGAGAGGTCTGTTGCAACAGTAAAAGGAAGAAAGGACACATAGAATAAAGAGAATGCTTTAATCATTAAATTTGCAATGGGCTCGATGGTCAGTAGGAAAAGGACATTTGATTTTTAGAGAGGAGCAAACAGGCTCTGGCCAACAAGGTGCAGGTGATGGGTGACTGCATGGTCTACCATACAGCTGATTGGAGAAAGTTTTGGTTGACATTCCCGGTCAGAGCTGAGACTGGACAGTTCCATTAGGATAGCTGATCTGGGGATGTCTTCAAACAGTTGCCAGGAGCCTCTAAGTTGTTATGAATTTGAGGACAAGGGAGAAAATGACTAAATGTTTGGTCAAGTCAAGTTAGCAGATATTTTGTCCAGAGTCCAGAGTTAGGGAAACCAGAGCAGTTAATCATTCATGAGAACAATAATAGGAATTCGGAGGACTGGTTGAATATTCTCATAGATAACATCATCTTCAGGTCTTAAATAAGTCACATAAAATACATTCATTGCATAAAGCTCTTTCTGAAACACAAAAAGGTGGGGGTACATCTTGACCAGTTCTGTTTTTAAGGAGCACAGTACTAGGGTTATGTTTAACCTTGTCAGTATTTCTTTTCACCAAAGTAGTTTCTTGAAGGTGTCAAGTAATTGTTCGAATGCTAACAGGACATTGTCATCTTCATCATAACCTAATTCACTTAGGAAAGTTCTGTAAAAGATTAAATGTTTAAATTATTATCATTATTTATGCATGAGGAAGTAAAGCTTGTTCAAACACAAGAAATATTTACTATACCTGATGGTTTGAAGAACAAATATAAAGTCTTTGACTGAATGAAAGGCATCTCCCATACGTAACCTGTAGGGAAAAAAAGCAAAATAACAGCTAAGAGTATGATAAATCACAACTGTATTTCTGACCTCACCAGAGACAAAACCAGATATGGAGATTACAAAGAAGCATTCATGCCCTTTGCAGCCAGTATTTTACAATTACCTCAGGATACTTTAGCATGTTAATAAAAGATAGAAAATAGAAAAAATAAAACAAAAGTTGGATCTTGGGGCAAGAAATATCAAAACTGAAAAATCTTTAGAATAATATCCAAAAAGATATGAATAAATAGAATTAAAAGTTAATATAAAAAACATTACTGAATAACGCAGAAATTAAAAAATAATTATACCAGAGTGCTAGGAATGATTATATACCTAAAATATTAGATGATCACAGATACAAAAGTCCTCAAAAAATGCCAGCAAACAGTACAACAGCCTATTTTTATACACCATAACTTAGTGGGATTCATCCCAGAATTACATGGATGTTTCCATATAAGATAATCAATCAATAATACACCACATTAATGGAAAGGAAAACTCATATTGCCTATTTTAACAAAGATTATTTAAACACTTAACCAAAAAGACCACTAAGAAACTTCTTCAACATGAGAAGAACATTTATGGAAATATTCATAACTAACATTATTATGAAAGACTAAAAATTTGCTCTATCTAGAATTGAACAATTATGTCTGTTTTCATTGTTGCTATTCATTATTATACTGAAAATACTTGCTAGAGAAATTAAATAGGATAAAAAAACATACACACAAATTGGAAAGAAATGAAATTTATTTATAGGTGGTGATTACACCTGTGGAAAATCCTGAAGAATTCAAAAAGTAGTACTGAGGGTGATACGATGGTTGAAGAATTTTGGGGTATACAATGATGTAAGAAGAAAAAATATATATATATAATTAATAAAAAGAGAAAAAGAGGAAAAAAAGAAGCAAATTTAACTAATTATACAGGAAAGGACCAACATTTAAAAAGCCATATTTTTATGCATAAATATGGTACTTTCTGAAAAGATTTTAAGAAAAATTCCAACAACAATAATAATATTCATAAAGACAAAATGCCTAGGAATAAATGTTGCCAAGAATGTTAGAAACTTACATACTGAAACTTGAACACTGAAACTTGAAAACTCTGAAAGGAATAAGAATGACTTAAATAGTGGGAATATATCCAGAGTTCATGATTTTGAAGCTTGAATACTGTTCAAGTATTTTGCAGGTGAAAAGACAATCTTCAAATTATTAAAAAATTGCAAAAGACCTTGAATAACCAAAACAACACTACAGAAATCAAAGTTGGAAGAGCCCCACATTTCAAAACACACAGAAATCAAAACAGAGTGGTACTGATGTAAGGATAGCCATATAGACTAACAGAACAGAACTGACAGTTGACAAACCCAAATCTCTATGATCAATTGATACTTGACAAGGTCATTTGGTGGAGAACAAATTCATCACATCTAGGACATCTAAATATCTGGATCAATTGAATGAAGATGAATCTTTCTCACACCTTACACTTACATATATTCAAAAATAGATCAATGACCTGAATATAAACCATAACATTTTTAGAGAAAAAAACTATGGGACAAATTTTTATGACCTTGGTTTAAAATATTTCTTCTACTGACAGCAAAAAATATATACGTTGAATTTAAAAATTAATAATTTTTGTATATGGAAACATGAATAAAATGAAAAGTTATTATATGGGAGAGGATATTTGCAAAATTTTATATATGAAGGGACCTAGTGTTCAGAATATATAATGAACTTTTATGCATCAAGGATAAAAAACATCCTATTATGATTCCTTTCATATTAAGTATCTTGATCAGGTGAGCCTATAGACACAGGGAACCATTGTAGTTGCCAGAGGATGGGGGATGGAAGGAATGGGAGTTACTGATTAATGAGTATAGAATTTCCCTTTTGGCTAATGAAAATTGTTAGCAACTAGATAGTTGCACACTAGCAATGCAGCCAATGTCACTGAGTTGTTCAAATTTAAATGGGTAATTTTAAAATGTTTAATCTAAATAATAACTAACATTTTAAGTAGTTTCCAATAAATTATATCCTATTAACACCATTTAAATTATTATATCTTAATACTACTCTCATATATCATGATGCCAAATGATAGCAAAAGTTCATTACTCAAATACATACATACGTATATATATCAAAACAGAAAAATCCTTACCGGTTATCGACAGTCAATGCATACAGTGAACCATGTCTGTAGAAGTCTAATAGGTATGCATTCAAACAACACTTTCCTCCAGTTGGAAAATATTTATCCGAAAAATGTAAAGGAATTTTATTCACATTCACGTCAATTGTTCGAAATACAGCCTGAAGATACACAGAGGTTTTAGATCATTAGCATTTTTCTATTGAAATATGCCTTAATCTATTGTAAAATTTGCTTAGTATGCCTTATTACATCTACATCTAGCAATGTATGATAGAATTCAGTCAAATATTCAATAAATTTATTAAAGTACTTCTATTTAATAAAGACCAGTCCGTAGAAATATTGAACTTATTACTAAAACTACTTTTGAAATTGTAATATTTTTATTTGATTCAAATTTTTGAAGTTGCACAAATAGCCTTAGAACTATCATTTTGGCCACAGGCCCACCAGATCTTTAGGTCTGAGATTGCCGTGGGCCCAGCTGCATCCTAAGGAACAGTGAGGAAACATGGGTGGTGGGCAAACTGTGGGTGTTTTCTGGACTGCACAGGAGGT
Source organism: Uropsilus gracilis (assembly GCA_004024945.1). Lineage (NCBI taxonomy): Eukaryota > Metazoa > Chordata > Mammalia > Eulipotyphla > Talpidae > Uropsilus > Uropsilus gracilis. Next base: position 92,629 of record PVHY01003653.1, on the reverse strand, counting down.
GGGGGAAGCCCTGCTGGGAGGTGCGGGTGGGGAGGAAGGAATCAATCCCTTCTGGTTTGTCCCTACTCCTGTCAGTCCTTGTTAGCAACCAGAAAACTACAAATAGCCAACAGAAATAACGGATGAGGTGAAGGATAGGATTAAAAGCCCTTGACACACAATTTCTCAGGGTTGGACGCAAAAAAGATTGGGCAGAACCACAGAACGCAGAGCTGTGAGACCAGTATAAAGACAACATGGTAGGATTGTTCCAACACTGTCACTCAGGCCTAGGAGCTAGAATTCTGAGCCAGAATTCTAGCAAAATTCTGGCTCAGAATTCTGGCCTCCAACCAAAGTGAGGCATGTCCCCACTGGATTGTGGAAGGAAGGGCATGATATGCCTGACAGCTGAGCTGCAAACCATATACATGGAGACCAAACCAGACTAACCATCAGCTATTATCTGTCTGCTCAAAGGAACTCCTCAACCGAGGAAGGAGTGGAAACAGGCTCTCAAAGCTTGAGACCAGAACTACGAGATGGGAAAAAAAAATAATGAACAACATCAACAAGTAGAGAAGGCTGAGAATAGAAAAGACCAGACATCCTGCAAAAAGCAACAGCCACGGATGGGCTCCAAATGAGCCCAGACTGGTTGCCCAATGCAAGTTAAGACTGGAAATCTGAGCAGCAGTTCACTGCATCCCAAGAACAAGGGTCCTCACCCAGGAGAAGGACATTGCTCCAGAAAAAGAAAAGGAGACCAAAGGGCTTAACATGAACCAATGAACAGAGAGGAGATGGAGTGACTGGCGTGGGGGAAGGAGGCCAACATACTCAAGTGGGATAAAAAAACATACAAGGATGACTGAAGTTGTATGATGTCAAAAACAAATAAAAATTTAAAGAAAAAACTATAATTACATAAATCTTTTTTTCTGTAAAGTTAATATAAGCTACATTAAGCTCACCACTAAAGTCTAATTCTATCCTTAAACATGTGGTTGATTCCTTTTACTCTATCATACACCACTACTAGAAGGACAGAAAAAAGAAAAATTTACAACTAGCCTCTCGAATTGTTTCTGAAACCTAACAGTGCATTCAAAACTTAGTGGATTTGAGATGACTCCCTACATTTCCAGAAGATGTTGAATTGCTGATTTTTGATTCACACTTTGCTTAGCAATGACTTATGATACAGTCACTCATGACTAAGATATGATTCATTCATGATGAATAATTGAAACAGTAACATTCATTTCCTATCTAATTCAATTTTTCTCTAATAAACAATTATTTTAAGAAATTTATTTTTCTACTTCATAAAAACTACAACTACTGTGGAATAAGGCAACAAAATTCTTTGTTTAATGTTAATGTTATAATCATATGAAAATGATTTCTCCTAGTGAACAAATAAGAGAGAAGAAAGTTTTATTCCAAAATTCACTTACATCTTTTAGAAAATACATCGCTACTAAATCTTGATCAGTTATGTTGGAGAGACACGCAAAAGGGTTCACAGCATTCCTGCTGTCAGTCCCAGGCATCAAGTGAAAGACCAGTTCAGATTTTTCCCATCCTCTATCTGAAAAGTCTAGTAAGAAATGAATTGGAAAATCAAATTATTAGAAAGCTGTTTCTCAACAACATAAATTATTTAAAAATAATCACACTCATATCTTTAATGTAGACAAATTACAAAAGGGAAAGAAATATTCTAAAATAAATGGTCTATAAGTGCATAATAACAAAAAAATGGAAGCATTTTAAGCATGTAGCATGAAATCAAATCCAAGTAACTAATTATAAATGATATTTCCAATATAAACTTTCAATAGCATAGATCTGATCAATTAAGTTAGTTTCCTGTGTATTCTTTTGTGATAGTTTTATCTTTTATTTTCTAAAGTTTAATTTGACTTCAAAACATGCACCTCTATTTTCCTTAATAGACATCACACTAAATATACATTCTCGATCTTACCAATTTTTGATAGAGGTAGTTGACATTCTTTACTCATGTCAGCCTGCTTAGAAATCATTGCAAGGAAGGAAACAAAATTTGTTTTAATTCTGGTGTTGTATTCCTCTATCATGTCAGAACATTCCTTAGGAAGCGTATCTAGAAAAATCTAAGAATAATGAAACATATTAAGTATAGAATTATCAAATTCTGTGAGATACTTTAACAAATTATTTTTAAAACTCTGGGTTGAAATATATTTCTAAGACTTAATTCTATTCTCATGCCAAATTAAAGAAAAAATCTAAAGACTCTGACACTACCATTCAGGCATATAGAGCATAAAAAATTTAAGATAGTTTTTCCTCTTGTGTTTTATACACAGTTCATGTTGTAGTATTTAGATAAATGGTCCAAAATTATAATCAACATTATGTATGTATTGTGTCATAGACTAATATTGAAAAAATATTAGTGGCGGCATAATACATTAAATAAAATTTATCTAGCTATTCCCTTACTCTGGCCATATCGGTGGCATCAAAGGGTCAAATTGCATCCCTCAAAAAAAAAATGTTTAAATGCAATCAACATAATTGGAGAGGAGGGGTGGGGAGTGGGGGCAATTTATTATGACTAGGAGACTTGGACATAGAGAAAATACCATGTGAAAACTGAGGCAAAGTTCAGGCCCTGTGGCTGAAGGCCAAGTTTGCCCAGGAGTCACCAAACTAGATGAGAGTCTTGAACAGATTTTCCCTCAGTCTTCAGAAGCAACTTTTGGCTTCTTGCTCTGGGAGACAGTAAGTTTTCGTTGTTTACATCTCCTACTTTGTGGCATTTTCTTTTAGTATTACTAGGAAAAAGCTAATAGGCTTATCACTCTGATTTTCATATTTAATATTTGTATATTTGATTATATAATTAGCTTAAATTTAAGGTTAGAAATACTAAAAGGAAAGAATATTTTAAGGGTTGCATCTACTTGGAGTCCTAGTGACAAAATAGCTAAATCCAATCTTTGCAAATTAATAGGAGAATGACTATCTTTTTAACTTTCATTTTCTACTGTTGATGGGATTAGATATTTTAGGTAAATTTAATATAACTATATATTTTAATAGAGTGGTTTAGCATCTGATAGTTAATAAATTGTCTGTAGTTGTAATCACTTTCTTGTTGATCGATCGATCGATCGATCGATTGGTTGATTGATTGATTGATTGATTGATTGATTCGGTTTCCAGTGGTTTCCTCTGTGATTAACAATCACAAAAACAAAAGTTGACATTTATTGAGTACATCCCATATGCCAGCCACCATCTTTGCAAATGCAGAAATACAGTGAACATTTGAAGTACATGTTATTGTGATTTGTGATTTATAGTTAGTAAGTTGGATAAAGAATAAATGAATTTTACTTATTACTCATTATTTGGGCATAAGTAGAACTCCTAAAACAATATTTTCAAAGTGCTGTTAAACTGAATAGTCGTATCTTCTCCTTTCAAAGTAATTGTTATTGTGACCATTATCTCACCTTTTAGGGTAATTGTTGAAATCCTCACTAGTGTAATTAAAAAGTCTGTTACTAGCAAGCAAAAGAAATCTATCAGAAAGAAGGCTTTCCAACTTTTAACAAGACCTCAATCCTATCCTTTCTACCTCGAAGATGTTGTTATATATAAGAATTGAGGTAGTAATGATGACAGAGAAGAAATTACAATGAGTGATAACAGAAAATGGTAAAATGGTAATGGGAATATACAATGGTAATATATTTTATATATACATGCATATATATATATTTTATACTTACGTTTGAAGAAAACTTCCCTGTATGGTTTTGCACGTAGGGAGGAAGAAATTTTCTTCCAAAAAGACTTGCCAACACTAACAGTAAATTTTTCATAACATTTTCAGAAAATCTCTTTGGACCTGTTTAAAATGAAGAGTTTATTTTTCCAAAATTCACCAAAAAACCATTTTATAAATATACTGAGCTAGTTCTTACTATCTATTCCTAAACTTTAAGGTAAAACCCTTTTTGAAAAAGTTACTTTGCAAAATTCTAAATGAATTAAAATAATACTTAAAATAATGAAAGTTAATTCACTCCCCATGATGCAAATGGTTGGTATTCTTCTATCTACACTGAGCTTTAGGAATCTGAAAAAAAAAAAAAAAAACATCAAAAAGAAAAAACAAATATGTGCTTTGAAGTTATGGAATTATCCTAGGATTCCATCATTGACTTCAAACTTTCCCTTTGTTTCATTGTATCACTGCTTTTTCACCTCTGTTCAGAAACTACTAAATAATGCTTAGTTCTTTATATGTCACTCAAGGCCATAAGTTATTACATACTTTTTCTCTTTGATACATATTACAAAACAATCAGAGCTTCCTTCTTATCTGGTTGGGGAGCCTTTGCTACTGTTATGTTCACTGCCAGGAATATTTATCTCCCACATTTTTATTTATGCAAATCCTACAGTATTTTAGGAACCAGTGGTCCTTGGGGAAAACTTTACTTCTGATTCCTGATTTTTTTATGTGCTTGCCCCAGTATTTGATAAAATAGTGCCTACACTGATAGCTATTTTATCAAAGCCAGGAAATAAATGAAAGTCTGATACATCACACATGAGAATGTTACAAGCTACACCTGCTCACACTGAAAGAACTGCCGAGTGTTAGAGTGAGACTTCCAGATTTCATGTAAGAGAATAGTTTGGTGTGTTTACACCAAGAGCATTATAGAAAATTGTTTCCAGTTTCTTTACTTCCTTAACATTATTAAATATTACACACAATGATAAAAAATTCACAAGATTAAAAACTTTTAATCTTATGTACCATTTGATCTATTAGAAGATCTAAAACAACTTTATTATAATAAAGTGGTTAATTAGCCAAAAATTTGAATTGAATGGAATCTATATTGCATATTATAGTTTGAAGCTATTTGTATTGAGTTTGTATCCTATCACATTTTTCTCTATATAGTTTGTCATCGTGTAATTGTTCAAAAGAGAAAGTAGCCTATTATTTAAAGAAATTGGTATAGATTTTTAAAAAATCTTCTGTCAACATGTTCCTAAGTTTATCGTTTACCTTGAAGCATCACTTACACAAGTTACTAGACAGTGGATAAAAAAAGCCTAATTGTCACGTTAATAACTAGATACAAAGGATAAAAATTAGTCATTTATATATATTATTGCAATTCATATATATATATATATTCTAAAATGTATCAAGATATTCAGAAGAATAGCATTTAGTATGCTAAGGATTTTATTTTGAAATATTTAAAGTCTATTATATAATCTTTAAGAATATTTAACATCATTATTCTCTATAATTATGCATCAAAATTTAGTACATATATTTAATGATGCAGAAAATACGAAAAAAGTCAAAAATTAACAGAAAAAGCATTTAGAAAATGGGACACCATCCAAAGTGAATGTGCTTTAGGGAATGAGTGAGAATATGCAAATACAGTTATGTCTGTGACTGTGTCTATGTGCATATGTTTATGTGTAAACGATTGATGAGAAGTTTGGAAAATTAATATTTTCTTACCATGGTTGTTTTCTGGAACACATAACTTGTGAAATAATCCTTTTTTGAGCAAGTGTACAAAAACAAAATTTGCAGGCTCATGGTAGTGCAGACTAGACACAAATCCAGAAAATCCAATGGGAATACATCCTTGATTCAGGTAACCCTACAAATCAGTTTTAAAGTGTTAAACTCATTCTCTAAATCTCAAAAACACTTAACAAATAAGTTAGTAGAGTAGAGTTCAGTAAACTACAATTAAGTATGTATGCAAACAGCTTAATGAAAATGGGTATAAATCTTACCTCTCTGATCAACAGTTGCAGAGAACATATAAAATATAATTTTATAATGCGTTTAGCCTTTGGATTCTTGAAGGACATCAATGAATGTTCAAGAGCTGACATTGCCTATATATGCAAACATCAAAACATCAAGTTAGATGTCAAGTTTATTTCATAATATGTCTTCCAAATGTAACATCCAAAGGACATGGAAATAATTCTATTATAGATCATGGAGCTAATATTTACATTAGAGGTGTTTGTAATAGAAAATGTTAAAAATTAAGAAGGAAAAATGAATAATTACAATATAAAGTTGTGAGATAAATATATTTAAGCTAGAACCCAAGAATTATTAACATTCTAGTCTTATACATTCTTCATCTCTTCTATATTTCTTTGCAGTTTTATTTTCAGCTATTTTTAGACCAGGGACATTTAGAGAAAAAATTTTACTATGTATACAGACCCAAGAAGTAATTATAAAAAGAATATAGGCTAATTTTGCAGATGTTTGCGAACATGAAAGTGTTTTGGTGCTGAATAGCATCACAAAATAAAATCAAATATTACAAAGAGTTACTTTATATATTCAACTTATTATAGAATAGAGATGAAGTGATTATTATACTTATAAGGGTATTTCGAAGAATGTGAAATCATGTACCCTTGCTTTGGCATCCTCCTTGTCATCTGCTTTGGCAACTAGCAGCATAAGTCTGAGAATGAAGGTTACACTTAAAGGAAAGTGACCCTTCAGTTTGGGCACATTAGATTTTAAGAGTCTTTCCACCTTAGGTAAAGGAATACTATAGAAGAAGACATTGCCGACAAGATCTTCTCCACGTCTCCCTGCCCGACCAGACATCTAAAAAAGATGATCACACAAATTTTTTAATTATTTTAAACATTATCTCTATAAATGGTTAGTGATGAACTTACATAAAACATACAAAGTATAAAACTTTCAAAAATCCTGAAACAGTTCTTTTTGTTTAATAGATTAATTTTAGATGTTTCAAATACTATTTTATTTGCAAACACATTATAAATGTGCAAAAAACATGCTTATTGCTGTGTATGTCTAAAGATGATGACTTTTTGGCAGAATCTGCTTCAGGTTTATTGGCAACTGTATTTCCAGAAATCAGTCTAAACTAACTGCAGACACTGTTTGTAACTGATTGGATTCTCAAAGACGTGGATACCTCTTCATAGAATTTTTGCTTAAGTTCAGTAATATTTGCCAACCAGAACCATTCTCAAAGAGCTAATCTATTTTGCAAATGATATCTCGAGACATCTTGAAATATAAATATATTCATAAGAGATTGTATACCTAGAACCCATTTTAAAACATTTTTATAATCACTGTTTCAGAACACAATAAAATAAATATCCTGCCTTAATGAGAGGGTGTTCTATATTCCTATACACACAAATGGAAGAAAAGACTTGCAGTATAAATACCTGACGAAAGCTCAAGGCATCCAGGAAACAAGAGTCTTCAATAAAAGCAACAGATTTACATGGCATATTAATTCCCAAAGCAAGGGATGAGGTAGCTATGACCACCTGTGGGTGCAAGTTAAAAATATAAGAAAAACATCACATAGACTAGATAGACACTAAATACTTACTAAATAGAAAGACCAAAGCAATCTAATATGGCAGAAAAATCAAACTGTATTTCCTTTTTTAATGCATAGCTGTCTCATAGAGAAATGCATTCACTTCAATGTATTTCCTTACTCTTGCAATTACCTAAAATTTTTATAGTAAAAAACTGATGTGAAACCAAAATTATTCAGTAAAGGTTAATGTCTCAAATTATTTGCTAATTATGATTAGCAAATAAAATAAATTTAATGAAAATAAGATGAAATTTTACATTAAAAGTTTGCTAATAAGAAAAATCAGTAGGGAAACCAGGTTTGTTTACACATTAAATCTAAGTGTTCATCAACAGCTGCCTGAATAGAAGGTATGGGGTATATTTGCACATACAACACAGAGCAATATTTTTCAGACATGAAAAAGAAAATTCTTCCATATTTGGCCATCTAAATGGCATTTGAAAAGTACTGTAAAAGATCAGAGAAAGATAAATACATATGGTATCACTTACATGTGGACCCTAAAATAGTCAATCTGATGAAAACAGAGAGCAGAATGGCGTTTGCCAGGAGCTAAGGGTGTGGGGCATTTATAGAGATGTTTAATGGTACAAACTAGTAAACTGGTAGAGAAATAAAGTCTTGGAAATTTAATGCCCTGTATATGATTATAGCCAGCAATATTATATTATAAAATCCAAAGTTGCAGAGAACCTAGATCTGAATCATTTATAAGTCGAAATAAGGAGTGATAACTATGCAACCTTCTAGATCTAAAATTGACATTTATGTCAATTCTATTTCAATTTTAAAAGAACTATCTACGGAGTTTAGCTTTGATGTTACTCTAACAACTTGTCATGCAGAAACAGTCCCTTGCCGCTCAACCAGGCCTACAGCACAGACAATTCAATACACAGCTAGTGGCCCTGTCTCCACTACAGTCCTCACCCAGCACTGCATCTTGTGCTCAACCGCAGTCTAGAGGTTTGAGACTGACTATAGGAGACATTTTCCCTGAGAAGTTGGCCAAGAGTGTGGATCACTGCTGATGCCCAGCATGCAACTTGGTTACCCTCAGGACCATTGGAAACATGAAACATGGATACTCACTCACTCTGAAGTGATCTTTCAGTGTCTTATTACCCCCATTTCCTCCCTACCTAGTACCCCTTATCATCACCTGACTACAGTCATCTGAACGGATACAAAGGCATGAGCATATGAAAAAACACAGATACCTAAATATCCTGTATAAAAAATCTAGAATTATACCACTTTATAGGTGTGAAAAAACATCAATTTATTAATAAGAAATAAGAATAAGATAACTCCCTATAAGAATAAGATAACTCCCTAATAAGAAAACTCCCTATTAAAAGTCATAGAAAGTAAAAAATGAGAGAAAAGGGAATTTACCACAAACGCTCAAGCAAGAAAAATCCTTCAAGGAGTCTCAATTTAATAGAATTGCAGCACATCCTGAAGAGGATCTTAAGGGAACAGCTACCACTATGCTTGTCGAATTAAGAAAAACAATGAATGATACAAAACAGACATGTGACAAAAATGGAGAAAATGTGCAGCTGCTACAGCTAAAATGAATGTTTTTATTAAAAAACAGCATGCCTTACTCACTGATAAACAACACAAAGATATTGAGAGCAACACAATATACTAGGATATTATAGACTGAATAATAAGACAAAGATACATGTTAATACACACTAGATTAGTCTAGTATCCCTCTATATGGAGCAATTACAGGAAAGGTGGAAGGAGTGTTCTCTATAAACTGTAAGGTGTATCTCTTCCCCCTACACAGTCCAAAGAAATGAAGGGGGTACTAAGTTGTCACAAACCTTAATATAGTTTTGTCTGAAGAGCACCTCTACAAATTCTCTTTCTTTGTGTTCCAGCGAACCATGATGAAATCCAATGCCCCTCTGTAGCAGATCATGCAGCTTATAGCCTTGTCTTGTTCCCATCAGTTCATTTAAGATCTTCATTAAAGTCTGAAATCATCAAACAGTTAGAAATAATAAATGAGGTATGATTTCAAAGATGGTTTAGAAATTATTACAGAATTACAGAGACTCCTAAAAAACAGTAATTGCTTTTCATGCTGAACCTGAAGCTGATAAGACATAGCACAGAGAACTTTCAGAAGACAGATGCATTAGATTGAAGACTTTGTCATAGATACATGCTCAGTCCTGTAAGTAACTTTTCAATTTCTGCCACATGAAGCAAAAGTTACAATTTAAAAAGTCAATCTCAGAAGGTAGATGTTCTAGATGTTGGTATCTTACCACTGAATGTTTCTTCCAGCTATTTTGAATAGTTGTATTACTGAGGCCTACACAAATGAATTGTGAATTTCTCTGACCACCAACAGTGTTTTCCCACATGTTGTTTCAAGGATAATTTACATGAAGGGTGTTGTGTGCCTTTAAAATTGTGTGTCATGTTTCAGTATAGACATATCATCTATTGTTATGAGCTGAATGGACTTTCTCTTAAAATTCATCTGTGAAAGTCCTACAGCCCCATAATTTAAAATGTGATTGTTTTTGAATAGGGTCTACTAAGAAGTGATTCAGTTAAAATGAGGTCATTATGGTGGACCCTAATCTAATGTGACTGATGTTGTTATTAGAAGATATTTGGACACAGAGAGAAGGCAATGTGAAGACACAGAGAGAAGACCGCCATCTAGAAGCCAAGGAGAGAGACCTGAACAGATTTTTCTCTCACAGCATTCAGAGAGCACCAGTGATACTTCGTTCTGAGACTTCTATCCTCTAGAACATGAGTGAAAAAACATTTCTGCTGTTTAAGTCACTCAATTTATGTTCGGTAAAACAACCTTAGCACATGCCCCATACACATGTCCGAACTTACCTTGTTTTCACATCTCTTACCTCATCATCCACAGATGTATCATCAGCATAGCTGCTGTGTAAACTATCTCCAGTATTTGTTTCAGTATAGCTATCGATCTCACTCATTTCAGAAATCCATATCAATTCTCTTTGTAACTTAGCATCTGAATCTAAATCTGAAGAACTGAATACAACGTAACAGGAATTTCATTAAAATTGTTATAACGATTTCAACTAGAAGAGTATATCTATAAATATCAGGTAAAAATGTCAGATTATTCAAAACCAAAATATTTTAGAGGATATATATCAGGCCTTAACAAATTATCAATTTATCATTTAAGAATATTTTAAATGCAGGCATTAACATCTATGTAACAAGAAACAGAAAAGCATTAATACCATTCTATCTCTCATACCAAGGAGTCTGTTTTGCACAATCAGTAAAATTATATGTGTGACATTAAATTTGATGAAAACGTTAACTTTCCAAATAATTGCACATAAGTTCAAATGCTTTATAGTGAGAGAAGTACAGAAAAACTTGTCATATTCTTTTTTCTCTAACATATATTGTATGTTATGGCATCTCAAAAGATACCAGATTTAGCCTTGGAATACCCTGGACTATTTTCAGTCAAAGAGTCATTGCTGGGGTGGAATGACATTCTGAAGACAGGCAACCAAACTGCAGGACCATTAGAACAGGTCTGCATCAGTCACCCTGTGTGGGAGCAATTGGTCCCTAGTCCACCAGGGTCAGGCAGCACTGATGTGTGCCATTTTGATCTTCCCTGACCCAAATCTAGTGTAAGTGACCACCCACGTCTCAGAAACACACCTGAAACAGTCAGAGAGGTATCACTAATTATTATTTCTCTCAAGGGCGATAAGGTCAAATGCCTGAGAATCAAAGAATCTTGAGAGAAAGATTTGGGCACAATTATATTTTATTCTCCAGGTAATGTAAACATTAGAGTGAATAAAAAATAGCACAGGTGTTTCTAGAATATGAACATTTTATGTTTAGAAAATAATGACCTATAAATTCTAATATTATATTTCTTTATGTTAAGAATGTATTAACTCATTCTGATTAATTAGGTATTTGACATTTTAAAGGCAATCTTTATAAATTAATATAAACATTCATATATTGAACCGAATTTGCAATTTCTAAACACCAAATTTGAAATTTGTACTTCTAAAAAACAGGAGGAAGCTACATATGATGAAAAATAATATTTCAAAACACTATATAGTTATTTAAAATAGTCAACTGTTCTTTCCTCATGCCCCCAAGAGTGAAGTATAATTAAACTCATGTCGCAAAAACAAAATTATAGCTCCACCTAATGGAAACAAATTTGAGTTACAAAAAGAGCTGAACATTATAAAAAATTAAATTCAAGAAGAAATACTCACAGAGCATTTTTCAACTTTTGCAATTTCATCTCTTTCCATACATCCTTATTCAAATTTTTCTTTGTTTTAGAATTTAGAATAATTTCCTTTCTTGCTAAATTGTGAAAAAGAAATGAAGATAGTCCTTCCACTTCACGAATGTTGAAGCTAGATTATAAACACATGATAGTTTTTTTAAAATTGCATGTTCATAGAACTCTAGACCTGTTTGCTTTAACAAATAGAACTGGCAGCAAAAATGGTTGTCCTAGGTAATATTATTCTGTTTCTATTTATGTTGACTCTTTCAAATCCAAATTCAGAGTGTGCGGCTAGAAGGGACCACAATTTTCTAAACAGGTTCATTTTTATATTATAAATATAATGAATAAAATGATTGGCTAGATAAGGGTTTTACTGGATTAAAACAGCTTCATCCCTATTTTAAAATACTCCCTGTTTTAAGATCCCCAAATACACCTGAAGCATATTAATGATTTGTTGCTCTTGTTTCCATTTAGCATATTTTCAGCTATACAGTTGAATTCAAAATTCAGTTGAAAATTTTGTATGTGACACTTTGTATGGTTCATGTTTTGCTTCATACTGAGCACAATATTTTTATCTTTGTTGGAAATGCTTTCTATTTATCTTTAGGTCAATAAACAGAATTAAATGATCTGAAATTACAACTGCAAACTTTATATCTATTGATTATGTTTTCTCAGCTGAAATCATGTATTACAGTTAAGCCAAAATAAAGATATATTTCTTAGAATATTTTCAAGACAGTAAAATAAAATCTACTGAAATAATATTTAGAAAGTATTATGTTAAAAAAATGGTAATCAATATCTTCTACAAATGGACACATGTAAGTCTATAAGAGATAAGGTGAATTTATACATACACAGCTAAATTATATAACTATGCATAAATTAAAGTAAGTCCTACCCATAGTTATTCTTTTGTCTCATATACCTATGACACATATGAGATCTGTACATCATCTCAAATAGGTATGAGAAAGTATACATAACATGTGCATTTTGCTAATAAATTGTCATGTGTTTAAGGGAAGCTTGTGTTTGGTTTCAAGTTGTGTGAAATAAATTAGATCTAAGCCCCAAACCCTTCTACTCTCTTTTCTGTCTGGCATAACTACACTTTAACCTGTCCCTTTGGTGGAATATTTCAACACCGGAGCCCACTGCATTATCACTTCTCACAAGACTGAAATCTATATTCACTCCATATTTATTCATTACATATTTACTTAGTGTCAAATATTCATTTAGAGTAGTGCCTTCATTTCATGTTTGTTTAGAGTATATACTATGTGATGCACTCTGGAAGAACAGCCTGTGATTTATAATCAATTAGTAATTCACTTCCTTTTCTCCTATGTTCTCAGAAGTGACAAAATTTTTCCCATAATCACTATAATACCTATAGAGTGCCTTGGATAGTGAAATATTTATCAAATGTTCATACACTGGCTATCTTCATGAATCTAAATTGTTTCAGCACGACGTTATCTCTGTTCCCAAAATTATCTATGTTTATCAATTGTCCATAAGGACAATTTCAAAAGTTATCACTTGTCCCTAAAGACAGCCATGTCACAGTTTCCTCTACATCCCTGAGTCATTAGTCCAGCACTCAGGCACAGAGTGGAACAATAGATACATGAGATGATTTAACCCATAAATTAGTTTAAAAACAAAAAAACAGTATTTTTAACTAATTATTTAATGTTGTTTATTAGCCTTATCTTATATTTCAGTGCTCTGAAGAGAAAAATAACAGAGAACGAGCTGACTGTATTCAAGTTTTTCTAAACTCTTTGAGTAAAGTGTCTTGATGTTATCACTTAGGTAAATAAGTACCAAACAAATATCTAATGAGGTCGTGTGTATGTGTGCATATGTTAATGCACATTCTCTGTTGAAAAGTATACAATAAGTTTTATTCCTTTACCCTTAGTTTACACTGATACTATAAAATTTTATTAATGACAAATGAGCCAGAGAATTCTGTGAGACTGAACTATGCAATTAGAATCTACATATAATTTAACCAGAGAGATTTTCCTTGCTTTCACACTATTACAGCTAATTTTATTTGAGTTCAATATAAACAGATCAAAAATTCCTTGAGATTCTAGTAATATGAATCCGATTATATACACTTTATCAATTTTTCATTTCAAAAGCCTTCAATTCATACAATGTGAAGTGTAACATATTAAGCAGAGTTTAAGCAATATATAGACGGAAACTTTACTTACTGAAAAAAAATTGCAGGCAGCCTATCCATTACTTGAAGCTTTTCCACTAAAGCTGCAAGCATCACAGATTGTGTCAATGCATTATACTCAAATTCTTCATCTTGAAGTTTAAAGCAGTTCAATAACTGTTTCACCTGGATAAAATTATAGGCAACAAGCAGATCATTCAAATTTGTATTTGTGAATAAAAGATAAAAACCCCAGGAGACATTTGAAGCTGAAAATGAAATATAAAAGGCTAGTGTACTTTCTACTTAGCTGAGAAACATTTCAAGAAGCCTAAGTTTTGATAAACTACCCCTTACCCTACAATCCCTTTTTTTTTTTTTTTTTAGAGTAGGTCTCACTATTTTTGCCTGTGGAACCACAGGCTCATGTTGCCCGGGTACCACAGACTAAAGCAATCTCCAGCCTCAGCTTCCCAGGTAGCTGGGATTACAGGAGTGCGCCACCACACCCAGCTATTTTTTGGGGGGGACTATGTCTCACTACGTGCTCCTGGTAGGGCTCGAACTGCAATCCCTGGCCCTGGCTGTGGCTTCCTAGGCTGCCACCTACAGGCATGCACCACCATGCCTGGCATACCCTACAATTTTTTTGCCCATACAAACAGAAAACACAACTGGAACTAAAATGGCAACTAAGAAGTGATAGAAGAATCTCAGAATGGAGAGAGCTAGGGATGAAAAACCCTAAACTTTGTGAATAAACTACTGAATATGTATGGAGCTAGCGGGGATGACAGTAAATGAAATCACAAAGAGAAAAACAAGTACTTCTTTGGTTATCACTTACACGTGTAAACAGAGAAATCAAACAAAAGGTTAGAAAATTTAAAAAAATTACCTCTTGAATATTGAATATAGAACTGACGCTAAGCATGTGGGTGGAAAAGAGTGAACAAAATGGAGAGGAGCACAATGTACTATGTGGTAGGTGCTAGGTGCAGTATGGTATATGAGAGGTCCTATACTTATAACATACATGCAGTGCATGTATGGTTTATACAATGGTATAAACCATTGTATCTTGCTTCTAATTCCCTGAGATTATGCTGATGAATAGATGATCAGATCTTAACCAAGACTTAGGACTTCAAAAAGTCAAAATTATCTGGGTTTGCAAGTTAGTATTTGTAAATGAGCTAAGAAATATTGCATTCCTTATAACTGTTCGGTCAAGTCACCCTAACTTGGAGATGGGCTACTGCTCATGCAAAAGGAATAACTTTTTAGAAGTATGAAATTTCATTAACTTTTTTCTATCATCACAAAAAATGCTGTCACAGGAAGTTTTAAAATAGAAACATAACTAAGACTTAAATTTCCCTTTATCTAATTTCCCTTTATCTAATTTCCTTTATCTAATTTGATAGGTGAACGAAAAGTCAGAGCTGAACTTTACTTTCACTATATAAAATGTGGCTCAAAAAGATCATGGTAACAGCATGTATCAGTTGTCCATGCTAAAAGTGCAACCTTTTGCATTTAGGGTAGAATTTCAGTACATGGTTAGGAGATACCCATTTTCAAATCCTCAAGAGATTTTTGGGTTATTCTTCTCTATGAGAAGAAACCCAATCCAATTTTATTTATTTTCCACCTATATGATTCTAAATGAGTTTAATTACCTTGCTTGGATCCACCTCAACCCAACAAATGATTTCTTTTTTAAGTTCCTCTTCGTATTTCTTCACATCAGCCTTCTTGATGACTAATTTATTTTTGAAGCAGTGGAATTCTTCAGGTTCTAATTCCTTGAAAATGAAGAACCACAAGTCCCCAGGAAAAAGAAGTCATTAGCCTTTCTAAAGTTTTTCATAGATATCACTATGAAGTAAATTCCTCAAGTTGTCAAATCTTTCAAATTTAGTTACAAAGTTGACTGCATATTAAGTGGAGATTTTGTTCTCTATGGAATGGCTACATACTATTTCATTTTATTAGAAACTACTCTGCCTTTTTTTTAAGATTTCAGTAGGATTTAGAGATAAAAAATTAAATCCTCTAAAATGTTTATTTTTAAAAAACACATTTTCCTTTCCAATGAAACAGACTATCTGAATCCCTTTACAAATAGTAATTCATTCAATCTTCATACCAACTCTACCAAGTAAGCTCTTATTTTTTCTAGCAGTGGGAGATATATATATATATATATACACATATATATACATATACATAAATTTATTTGCTAAATTCTGTAGCACTGTGCCTGTAAATCTTAATGTAGAAAGAAGCTGTCATTAGCTATACCAGAATATATGTGTTTCATTTGTTTATTATTGTTGGACATTCATAGGCAAAGAATTAGAGATGTCATAGTATATGGTGTACACACACACACACACACACACACACACACACCTGCTTTCTTGGCCATTCAGACCAAGTACGTGCCATAGCATCATAAAGCAGAATGCTTTCCCGAGGGGACAATCCAAGATCTGAGGGGATTCCACACTTCTTTATCTAGAAAACCATAAAAAGGAAATTACTCATTTGCATCTCATGTGAATTTTTAACAATATTGATAATTAATCCTTTTCCAAAGTGGTTAATACTTACATGATTGACTGTAAGTGCAGCACATGGGTGGTAATGTTCAATGACAATATTGTGACCCTTTATGAGACACACATATTTTTCTATATCGTTAAATCTCTCTTTGTGCCACACTGTAAATACAGGATTGAAATAGTCACTAAGATCCATTTATATCCAAACAAGGACATGACCTCACTTTACAAGTACAAGCAGACTTAGGCTATGAATGAACCCATTGTCAGTAAAACCTGTGGAACATTGCTGGGCATTGGGGGATTATCTTGAAAGAGCATTCAAGGTGCATATACATATATATGCATACATGCATGCATGCATGCATGTATGTATGTATGATATATATATGTATCTGGATATCTGTGCTTTACTTTGTTTCTTGCTCATAGTCTTCAGTTATAATCTATCACTTTTTTAATTGACTCAATTAGCATTATTTTGAAATTGAGAATTTTCTGTAAAATTTGGTTCCTATGTGGACTTTAGCATGTTACTTCTCCTATGGTCAATGTGGACTTTAGCATGTTACTTCTCCTATGGTCAAGTTCTTGCCTCTTTTCCTGTGACATTAAAATTGATTTCAGAGTTAGAATAAGAGACAAATTCTATTAATATAAGATAAGTAGATTATGTACAGGATTCAAGAATTCTGAGCTCTCTGTATCTTACATTCAAAAAGTCATACCCAGTCTGACTCTGTGTGATGTTTTGTGTTTAACTTCCTTTGCTTGTTCCTTAGGAACTCCTGTAATATTTTGTAATGGTCTGGTGTGATCCATTGTGCTCTCAACTTGTTGCCAGTATTTCTTAGTTAACATCAACCACCTAATTATAAAAAAGAAAAGTATTATATTGTCACAGAAGAAAAAACATTTTTTACTTTCTAAAAAATATCATTTCAATGTGATTTTAAAAAAATAAAAATTTTCTTCAAATTTTGAATAGATTACAATTACCCTAAGATTCAAGTAGTTTGATCAATTCTTACTTATTATGTAGCTATCAGGAATATTTTTCAATTTCTTATGAAATGCATGACTAAGTATGGTGGTCACATATATTCTGCTATGTGTTGACCCATTCAGAAAATATTTACAGGTATTTTGCTGAGGAGAATCATGTATGTTTATATATTGGAAGAAGAGTTCTAAACTGCTTTTCAACATTCTCTGAGACTCTAAACACCAAAATTTAAACTATTGAATTATGTAAATCGAATGTAGAATTCCTGCTGGACAAGGTTACTATGTAAATTACATCTTGTCAAAGGGTGAGATAAAATGCTCTATGCTAAATATAACTGAAGAATATAATTGGTACTTGTGTGTGGATCTTTGTTTTTGTGTTTACCTGTTTTAGATGGGACCTAAAAAACTCATGAGTGGATAAAATATCCCATACATTGGAGGAAACAATAATGAATATAAAACTCAGACTTACTCGGTGAGGTGCTCAGGATTACTGATGGTGGCAGAAAGTGCCAGAAAGGGACACCGAATCATAACAAGCAGATGCTCCCAGACTTCTGCTCCAATATCTCCCCCAAGACAGTGAACCTGGCAAGATGGTTGTAGAGATGCAATAGAAAATCAGATGGAGTTTTTCCCAAAATTTTAAAAGATTGTGTTACCAGAACTTATTATTTTCTTCTCTCCCCACATTCAGGAAAAGTTATTTACCAACTGACAAAGTCAGTCAGTGAGAGATTTCTTTTTTTTTTTCAGTTTAATAATGTTTTTATTGATTGTATATATATATATATATGTATGTATATATAAATTACATCTTTGTCTAACCCAAGGTCCTCCCATCACCTTGTCACCCGTGAACCATCTAAATCTTTTGTGCCCTCCCCAATCCCATTTTTCACCCTCCTCCTCCTCTCTTGATCTATACTTCAGTTCTGTTGTTAGTTTTAGATTTTTCTTATCCATTTGTTTTTCCTATATTCTTCATATAAGTGAGACTACCCCATATTTCTTTTTTATTTCCGGCTTATTTCTACTAACATTATTCCTTCTAGCTACATCTGGAGTTGACTTACTTCATCATATATTACAAGAGACTAAATTTAAGGGAGCATTAGATGTGGTGGTAATAACGCTCAGATGCACAAGTAAGTGAAAGAATGCATTTTGTAAGTTCACTTACAAATAAAATATTGGTTAAATTATGGCAACTGTCATAGATAGAACATCTCTTTTAAAAAGCAGTCGTTATTAATCTCATCACCGTAAAAAGGGAAAAAAACATTTGAAATAAATAACTCCTCTAGACTTGAGTCCGCACATGTACATCCAACACTTACTGAAATGATAGCGAGCTAGAGAAATCAAGAGGACTCCACGTGTAGTGGGGGCAAAAATGAGAGCAGTGATTGTATCATCAGTTTGCCACTGTGATTCGTGCAATAGCAAAAATGTATAGATAAACTTCATAAGACTCGTTCTTAAATATCAGGTTTTTTAGTAAAATTAGATCTTTGTGTTGTATGATATATTAACAAAACAATAAGTGAAGAAAAACCAAATAACTCAATTTATGAAGGCCTATAATCTACCCCCAACATAAATAAAATGAAAGTTTATTTTAATAACTATCTGTACAAGTATCATCTTTATTATAACACAATTGATATGTAAGTTATATATTAGTATAACTAATATATGCACTTAACTAATATGTTATACATTTATATACATAAAAAAGTTAAAAATAATAAGGCAGCATACCTCATCAAATATGGCATATCTCATCCTTTTCGCCCACTCTTGATAATGAGGAGCTAGCAAGAGTATTTCCAAGCACTGAGGCACTGTCACCAATATCTGTTGAAAAAAATTAAGCAAAACCTTGCTGATTTTTGTAAGTTGCAGCTTTAAGTTTTAAACATCATAAAATACCTTATATGACACAATATTTATGTTAACAATGCCCTGAATAGAGTAATCTCATTTGTAGAACATAAGTAACAAATAATATTGTTGATACAGTCAAAGGAAGTTAATCTTATTTCATGAAGAAATATATTCTCCTAATACAGTGGAAATATTAAAAACAACTTGAAATCATCACCACTGAAGGAAGCTGTGTCCTCATGCTAAAACTTCAGAAGAGCACTGTGTTTTATATAAAAGATACAACTATCTCAATGGTAACTAAACTATTAAGATCAATCATACAAATAGCTACTTAAATGCAAATTTACTTTCCATGATAATTATGAGCTTAGATATCCTATTTTGAAATTCAACAAAGTCTACTAAAATACCAAAATATGTGTTATTATTCATTATGTGTGAACATCTGTGACCTACCCGACAATTCAAGACATCATGAGTGTTATCTCTTGTGAAAACTCCACACAGCACTTGTCCTTCGGGCACTGCTTTGGTAAGTGAATCGTACACAGTTCTCCTCACTTGGTTGACTAGAGCCTTAAATCATAAAGTATATAATCAATTATGTCAACATTATTGCCAACAATGCAAGAACTACTGAAGCAAACCAAAATCTGGAATAAACTATATACAATATACCATAAACTACTATATTGTGGTACACTATACCACAAAATACTTCCTCCATTTAAAGCTTAATGGTATATTTACCATGCAGTGTTTACTGATGTCATGACTGAAAAACAAAACACAAGTCTATGCCATATCAGTGTGACGGATGTGGGTACGGGTGAAATTAGGTAACATTCTTGTGCAGTTGTCTAGTTGACTCATCAATGATGAGCACATTAGCCAAAGTCACTAAGTCTGTTTAATGAAGGAAATGGATCACATGATAGACCCTTCTCAACATTAACACTGTTACGATTCAAATCCTCTTAGGCTCACACAAGACACAAGTCCACGGGAGATGCAAAAGCTAAAAGCCTTTATCAGCTCGAGCTGAGTCCAGCCTCCATGACACAGTGACACTCTATTGGAGGGAACGAACCTCGTCTCTAGTAGCAAGAGGCTTATATATATATTTTTGACAGTGCTGGGGTAACTTTTCACATAGATGTTTTTTGACATAGTTACTTTCTCAATGATTCCAGCATGCAGTAAGACCTTATGACAAAAACTCAAATAACCTATCTTGGTTTGAAGTAGTTACATATTTCTTTAAGCTTGGGGCAGTTACATATTTCTTTAAGCATCAGAATCTCTTTCTCTGCACTGCAGGTATTTTCATAGTTAAGGCGGAAGGAAACCGCTCCTTTCTAAGCGAAGAAGGAATTCAGACTTTCTAAAAGCATATTTTACACGTTTTATAGCACTTGAAAGTCCTTGATTATTCCTGATGTATAAATGAAGGACCACGATCTTTCTCTCTCCCACTCTTTCCCAAAACTTGTCTACATTAAGCCTAGTCTATGTAAGTCATGTAACCTAGGTACAAATATCAAATGATTTCCTTCAACAAAATGTTCAAAATCGTTAAGTATTGTCATATAGCAAATTCTGGGTCTATGAATGTATGACCAATAAATTGAGTAAAACTGAACAAAAGTTACATATTGTTTAAAAATTGGGACTCGTACCATTAATCATTACCACTTGTTTAATAGCACCACTCGCAAATTCACTGAAACAATATTTAAGTGTTTTGTATATATTGTCTCATGTGATACTAAGAACACTCATAGGAAATAAGTCTATTATCTCCTCTGTGCAGGTGGAAAATTGCAAGTGAGAAATTAAGGAGACTCCAGTGGTTCATGAAACAGAGGCACTCAAACCTGGACACCTCGACCTTGACGCCTGCACAATGAGCACCACCCCAGCATTAGGAGCACATGCCGCAGTGGAGGAACATGCTGTCTGCCACACAGTGTTGTATGGACACAGTACCTTTGTTGGAGCAACATAGACAATGACCCCATCCTTGCTCTCTCTCAGGATTTTCTCCATGCAATAGTAGGAAGCATAGGTTTTCCCTGATGATGTTGGAGCAACAATCACAGCAGACTCATTATTATCCACAATGTCAAGCAGTTCCCTCTAAGAAAAAAAATAGCATTTCATTTTGAAAATATGCATTTAGTGTCACACTTAACATCAACTATGTCTAAGGCTAATTAGTATTTATAATTCGTTCTGGGACACATTGTTATTCAAAGATAATAACTTAAGAAAATCACCATTTTTCTGTTACATGGAAATAACTCAACTCACACCTCATTGTCTTGCAGACTCCCCAGTTAAACTTGAACAAAAATATTCTGATAAGCTGCCATCCTTTAGGTAGAAGGACATCATTCAGCTCAAATCTGTATGCTATTTAGCTTTTTTGAGAAATCTAAGACTGAAGTCAGAATTATCAAAAATCTGCTCCTGATTGTAAGTCCATTTATCTGTTCATTAATTATCAGCAAATGAGTATGTTGTGGAAAAGAATGGTTTTGTGTATGTACATATATACATACATTTATATATACACACACATATATATGAGCAAAATATGCTGTATATGTATGGCATTAAAAAGGCCCTGATGTTTACATTTGTATTAAACTGAATTTACTATGAGTTTTTAAAAATGAGCTGTTACCATCTATCTAATATTACTAACATCATGAAAACTACATCTTAGGAGTAAAGTTAAGCATCTGTTTGTGATCATCACATCACGTAACAGTCACAGCAGCCTATGTAGAGTTGGATACCTTAGTTTTTTATTCAGGCTCTCCCACTTAGTAAAACCAACATTTTTTTTCCCCTCAATTGAACTGACTCCTAAATGCATTCCTTTATCTGTTAGCTCACAACATAGTTTGTTTTCATATAATGTTACACTCTATAAAGATTTACATCCCCATTTTGTTGCACACACTAATTGTATCCAATGGCTCCTATCAAACTCACTTTTTCAAGACTGTGGAATTTCTCAGTACATACCTGCCATGTGTCTGGTATAAAGTGCTGCACTCGGGGGTCTGGATCACTTCTTTCATCTCGAAGTAAGTAAGGGCCCATGTATGTTAACTGAAACCGAGCTGCTCCCATGGGTACTGCATATTGAGAAGTATCCTCCTCAGTACCTGATTCCATCACCTAAAATGAACCATACATGTTAGATTTTCATACTTGCTTATGAGTATTTAATCTGGGCAAAGAAATTGTTGCCCTATCTTCATTGCAATGTTTAAAATGCTATTTTATACAGTATGACCATACATCATAAGAATATAAGTAAATAATATTTGTAATTGATCATGTAATTAAAAACCTTAATAATCTTTCATAATTGCTAAATATGCAGAACTTTCCCCACATGTAAAATCACACAATAAAAGTTGCATTTCAACTAAGAAAATAAAGTTGCTTAAAAAACAAACATTTATGTCTTGCAGTTTTGCAGACTGGGAAGACCAAGTTCATGGCACTGGCTGACTTGGTTAGAGTCTCTGTAGGCAGCCATATTTCATTACAGTCTCACATGGTGAAGGGATGAAGTAACACTGAGAGCTTTTTAGGTATAAGAGCACTAATTGCATTCATGACACTCCATTCACATGAAGTACTCAACTTCCAGAGTCCCCATTTCAAAAGTAATATCATTTCTTGGGGGAAATGAGGGCTAAGATTTCGACTTATCATTTGGAGAGGATGCAGACATTAAAACCTTAGCATCTCTAGTATAAATACAAACAACATGTATTCGAGGTAAATAATTGTCCATAAGAAAAAAATCACATCTATTTTTATACAAACCATTTGCTTAATTTACTAGATATTAATTCCAAAGCATGTCAAAAAATACTTTTAGCAAACACACACATAATTCATATATATGAATGTCATGCAATATTTCCTATAGTACCTACCTGATCATGTAATGAGTGTGCCACATTGCCAAATCCAATATATTTTAAATATTGGGCTAATTTTTGTCGATGTGTACTTTGTAACTGTTCTGAATATTTTTCATGGATTATGTGGATCCTGTTCATCAAATTAATTAATATGGCTATACATTTCAGTTCCACTTCTGTTGAAATAAAACATCAGAATAGACAACTCAAGTAAGGAAAGATAATAGCTAAGACCCCAAAGCTGACTTAGTTTTAAATGAATCATTCACAATAATTGAGGAACTCATAATAATCAATTCTGCACTACATTTTTTTTTTTTTTTTTTTTTTTTGAGACTAGGTCTCACTATTTTTGCCTATGGAACCGCAGGATCTCATTGCCCGGGGTACCACAGACTCAAGCAATCCCCAGCCTCAGCTTCCCAGGTAACTGAGATTACAGGCGCAAGCCACCACACCCGGCTATTTTTTGGAACTAGGTCTCCCTACGGGCCCCAGGCGGAACTCGAACCGCGATCCCTAGCCTCTGCCGCTTCGTAAGCTGAAGCTTACAGGCACGAGCCACCGTGCCCGGCTGCACTACATTTAAGAATGAGTTAAAATAGCAAATAAAAACACAAAAGATCCAGTTGGAATATACATAGTTTGGCACATAGAAATTGTTTACTAAAATTCAAATTTATCATGGCCATGTTTGATTTAAACTTGGGAAATCACTTCTCTAATCCTCATTATCTTCATATATATAACAAGGAAACTAATCATAGATTTCACATCATGATTATTCTAAAGATTAAAGAAAATAATCAAGAAATGAACACATACAGATGACCATGATGTTAAAACTGGATAAAACAAAAACTAATGTTTTTGTTCTTTAAATATCAGACAACCCAAGTAAGTACAGAAAACAAGAATAAAAATATTTTGCGTAGATCAATTCTTCTACTCTTCTTATTGATGATTTACTCTAGGAATTTCTAAAGTTAATATTTATGTATACCTGGTTTTAAACAACATTCCATCCATATGTTGAAACATGAATCCAATTCTGCCATCTCTGCAGCATATTTTACTGATTTAGCAGAGCATGACTGAAGAAAACCTTCTACACTTTTTACATCAGAATTAAGATTTTTCCTCATTTGCTTCTCAATACTTAGGGACAAGTTATTCCATCTTTCTTCCTCATTTTTCTCTCCTTCAGGTAACTGTCTCTTTTGATCTTCTTCAATATCTTTTTCTCCATTTGTCTACAGAAATCAAAGGAAAAAAATTTCAATGAAACAATAAAAACAACTGTTTCCAGAACCATGCATTTGCTGTTTTTGCAATGCTTAATATCTCAAGTTTAGTTTGTCATTAGTTTGTCATTCCTAATATTTAAGTAGCAATTCAAAAAGGACATAAAGTGTTTCCAGAAAGCAATTGTCTTTCAAAGAGGGGGTAAAATCAGAGGTTGTGATGGGCACAAAGATGAAGAGGAGGGTTCATGGGTGACAAGGTAATGGGAGAAATAACTAATGATTTAAAAATTATTATCTAAAAATTATTTTAAAAGAGTTTTGATAATAAAATGGATTGGCAGATAATTCTGAAAGACTGTTGGTCAATTGGTAGTTGGAATGGTAACTTTTGAAAAATGTGATCCTATCTCTAAATCACATGCATCACTGAAAATCAAAAACATTTTGACTCATATATATATATATAAATTATATGAATGGGAATATATCTATAAAGAAATGTCTGAAATGTTAATAGTGCTTAACTCTATTTAAAGGTTCACTTAGGTTTTTTTTATTTCTTCTTTATACTGTTATTTATTTTTATAAACATTCCAAATAGACTAACTTGTTTTATCTTTTATGATACATGGTTAGTATTTATAGTATACTCAATTTGACAATTACAATTCTAAGGATTTTTTTCTTCACTAGTATCATATGCAATCATAAATATATACAATGCTGAATATTATTAATGAGGGTCTCACATGGAAAAAGCAGCGCCTTCATCGCCCCTAAATCTGAGCCCAGCTAGATCAAGGTCAAACCTTCTATTTTCTCACCTTTGATGAAGTAGAATTTTCTGGAGGACACAGAGTTCCTTCTTCAATCTTTTCCAATGTATTTTCTATTAAAGATTTTACAAACATAAAAAATGTTGTAATTTCTGTAGCATCCTTAGTATCTGTGAATTTGGCTTAAAACAAGCTTTCAAAATTATGTTGCCAACACTATTTAAAGTTTCATTAAGAGAAAATCATGAGATCTTCTCTTTGCAACTAACTTTTAAATTTAGATCTTTGCAACTAACTTTTAAATTTTCCACTAATCTAATTATAGAAATGCTAGTGACTGAGGTACAAAAATTCAAATTATTGAGCCAGATTTAAATATCATGGAAGGATCCAAAAAGCTTTTTATTTGGATATTCATTTAATTACAGTGTTCTAGGCAGATGAAGGTAGCCTACAGAAAAAGTCAATGATGATCTTATACCCTTCTCTACTTCCAACTTAATGGCATTGTTGATGATACTACTTACAGGGGTCAAACAAATCACTGGAATATTCTACAAGAGCATCTGATCTGGAAACAGAACTTCTGAAAAGTACCCCCAAATTAGTTCAGGTACATTTGTCTAAAATAATTCAAATAAACTTCAGGAAATATACAATGAACTCTCTAAACAAGACACTATTAATTTGCATACTATTCTTCATCTGAAGTAGTACCAGACACAAGTAAAAGAGATGTACTCTTTCCCCGTTTTGTTGCAAAGCAATTCTTCTAAAAAGGTAAACTTGATCATGTCATTCTCATGGTGTATCCATTTCAGCAGCATTCACTGCTCTTCTATTATTCAAAGTCCTCAGGAGGGCTTAACATACGAAAACAGCATAAGGTCAGTCATCCTGCACCATTCTTTCTATTACTATGGCACTAGGGCAACTTCCTGTCATGCTGTCCCCAAGGGACCCCACCAAAACCACAAGCCCAGCTAGCTATCTCCATCTGTCAGTACTGACTAGAAATTTCCCAATCCAACTAACAGACCCCACTCGTACCCTTTTCCCTTATTATTGTTCATTTATAATAATACATGTGAGGCACTGTAAATGGGTGAAAGATATGCCTTAGATAGGGGCAGACCCTATCTATTCTTGTCCATCTTCGGCAAACTGGAGGTGGTTCTTATGGGTTTTTTTAATGCTCAATAATGAGTTCCCCCATTCTCCTACTCCACATGCTACATACCACTGGATCTTGGTTTTGCCTTTCCTACTACTGCATTGTAACCATTCCTTTACCAGGGTATTTAAGGGAACTTGGAACCTCTAATAAATGACTCCGTTTATACTTACTGAGTTCCCCTCCCCCAAGTCTATGACTCTGTCTAGGCTGTTTGAATTTCTTCCACCCATTTTTCTTCCTCCCACCCTTGCCGTCCAATAGATACTCACTTTATATAATGTTATGATTTATATAATGTTATATTGTAACACTACTTCAATAAGAATTTTTTGAATCAATGTTTACATGTTATGGCAAAGCTTATAACAAAAGCCTTAATAACAGACAAAAATTTAAAGAAAGGAATTACTGTGATGGCTTTTTAAATATTTTTTTTCCTGACTGGACTGTGTGAGCAAGAAAATATAGCATTCTACTTTCCGATTATACTGCCAGAACACAGAACAAATTGAAGCAAACATTAAGTTTCTGTCCACAGGATAGATAGATACAAAACATGTGTAAAGGAGATCTGCAACACCAAACTGGTTGCCATTTCCCAAGACATAAGGGGTCTGAATATGTGCAAAAGATCCAGGAAAATAGCAAAACTGTCAAAATATATTGATCCATAATCTCACTGTCCTAATTCTAAATGTTTAATTCTAAATGTTTAAAGTTAATGACTAAATGTTTAAAGCATTTTACTCAAAAATAGATTGCTAACTTGGGCAACATGACCAAATAACCTGATTAATTAAGGTATTATCAAATGCCTTAATTATGTCTTATTAAATACAACAGAAATTTTTTAGCCAAGAACAAAGAATTAAAGAAACTTTAATAATAGCAGTAAAATAAATTAGCATAGTAGTCTAAGAAGTAGAATCTTACTTTTTATACTATAGAAATTAGCTTCATCTGAGTTCTGAGATGAAAGGTATTAGAAATTTGTATGGTGGCAGAGAAAAAAGGGTATGACAAATTATATTTCCTTCATTTTAGACAAGATCTTTGCCATACATATGATACAATTCTTTAATAAATAAAAATGCTGAAAATCTTTCTTAAATATTAGTTTCCTTACCATCACAGATGAACTGAGTAATTTCAAATTCACTGAGAGGTTTAAAATTATCCCAGAGTCCGCATTCATCAAATTCTCTTGTAGAAAGAGCTGAAACTCTTGGGTCATCACTGTAGAAACAAACATACATACCATATAAAAAATACTTTTTTTTTAAGTTGTTAACCTAATCTATGAACTAATTTTAGGACACTATCCTGAATTATAAATGAATGAGGACTAGGTATTTTTAAAAACATAACATATCATAAAGAAATAATCAAAAAGTGGGAATAGAATAGTCACATTTTTCGAATAAAAACTACCAAAAGAGAATTTATTTGTATATGGGATTAAATTAGGTATCAAATAATAACTGTAATTATCCTACCTACAGAAGATATTTCTGAAATGGGAAACTGTTCTGAATTAGTTTGCCTTATGCATTTCTATTCATATCTCAAGCATAGAGTAGTGTAGAGAATAAGTGACCCCCATGAATGCTATTCACTAATTTCGAAGATATTCATTAGAAATTTGCTGCGTGGCAGATGTTATTCTAAATGCAACAGAGGGCTGCAGACAACAGTGACATAAAAGCAAAATATATACCATGCCACATGTTAAAAAGCAAGGAAGAAAAATGAATAAGGCGACAAGAGTGAATTCTGAGAGTATGAGATTGTATGAGTTTAAGTATGAGTTTAACATGTTCAGGATAAACTTCTGCTGAAAAATATCTGAGTTATAATATTTCCAGCAAATAAATGCCATGTGGAAACACTGAGGTTGGAGAGTAGCTGAGCTGTTGTGTTCAAGAAACACAATAGACAAGACATAAAAATGGCCTAAGTGTCCACAGATCAATGAATGCATAAAGAAAATGGATGCTCACATCCCTCCACTCCACCCCCAAAACACACACACAACCATCTGGCTATTAAGTTGAAAATACAGAGAAGGAGACAAAGACAGAATAGGAAAGACTAGGAAGCTACGAATAGTGGGAGAGGATACAGAGAGAAGAAAAGATTGCACTCTAACTTTTTTTGAGGAAAGTTCTGAGTTTGGCTGATCGATGGATGTAGTATGCAAAACAGAAAAGGAAATCAAGGATGATTACAAATCTTAGGGTAGGATCTGAGAAACTAAACTTATGGTTGGAGAAAGAGACACTGAGGGAAGATTGAGTTCCTGAAAAAACTCATCATTGACAATTACAGAGTTCGGGATGTCTCATTCGACTAGAACCAGGGGTTAAGAGAATTGAGTCAATACTGAAATTGGGGAATTAATGTGTTATATGTGAATGATTTTCAAGGTTTTTCTTCAAATCTTATTCATTTTAAAGAAATAAAGTATTACAGATAATTTCAACCCTCAAGTTACTGATCAGAAATATCACTCTTCTCCCCCTCTAAAATGTAGCAAATAACTGTATTCATCACATCCATGCATTTTTATAACCAATCATACAAAATAATACACAGAACCTAAACTAACAACATAGTAGGACAGGGTGGCTATTATTAATTCACAGCCTATAAAAACGCTACTCAAGTATAAACCCTATAACTCTTTCAATGAGTTAGTCTTGTCTCCTTGTTTTCCATTTTCTTTCAACTGAAGATATACATTTTAATTCTCTTCTCTTCAAAGATTTTTCTTGAAATCTTTTTTAATGATTTCAAGATTTCATATACATTATTCATATGCATCTAGCCTTTAACATCTACATCTGGTTGCCACCTACCTGAAACACCCTTTATCTTAATTATGAGCTTAAGCTGTCATACATGTTACGTAATAATAAGTCAAAGAAACTATTTCCACATGTAAGGAACATAGGAAGATTGTATAAGATGTGCAAGTATCTTTAAATCATAAAAATAAAACACCAAAAATTTGCTAAAATTCTCATAAAATGTATCTTCTTGTAGGAAATTATAATCATATATTTACAGCAAAAACATTAATAAATAGCTCACTATATACAGCAGTATGAAAATGTAAATATCACAAATAGGTAAAGTTTTTTTTTATAAATACCTGCTTAGAAAAGATAGTTCTGACAAAATATCTCCAGCAAAATCTTCCACAATCTCAGATTTCAGAGGAATGAGTCCTGATTGATGAATTTCTTGTTTTGATCCTGGTGACACTTAGAAATACAATAAACTTTTGAACACCAAGTTCTACTACCATGATGCAAGCATTTCTGGAATAGCAAAGCTATATCTCTACATCATTATTTGCACAATAAATAAAAATTCACCTGAATTATTGCAAATCACAATGTTTTAAACAAATTTATCTTCCACATAAGGACAGAAATAAATATATATGGAGTTAGTTAGATGAAGTAGAATTTAGTCTACTAATTGACTAATTGACAAATTGAGTACATTTGAAAACTAAAATCAAGAAGGAAATCATTGTCCAACCAGAAAAACACTCTGACCACAGTAAAAAATGTACAATTTTTCTGTAAACCAAAAGATCATAGTTTATAAACGTTACCTAAATTTAATCAGTATTAAAATAGTAAACAGAATCATATATCAATCTTTGATTAGCTGAAGTTTAAGGAAATGTATATATTTAATTTAAATCTTAAATTTTCCCACATAAATACACTGATCAAATCTGTCAATCACAATCTCCTGGGTCCATCAAATTGGTTTCTCCATATGAACTTTAATCTAACTTAAACTTTTTGTTGAAAATATAATATAGTATGTCTTCTATGTCTGACTATGGATACAGATATACATTCACATAAATTCAAGGCACTTCTCTGCTATCCATTCACTATGTGATTCAAGAAAACATTCCCACGATTCTGTCAATCGAGACTGATAAAATCAAAAGTAGGGCTGCTTTTAAACCAAGTAAAGCTCAATTCCCGGTAGAAAGGGTGTTTGCTAAATGGTAGCTGCTCCCTTTCTTGTGTCCTCACATATACATGTTTGTAAGTATGTGTATACATATATAATTTACATAGGAAAATTAAATAGTGGGATGGTAATGCAAGGGCCATGGTCGTGGATACTAAAAGAAAGACTAAACAGACTGAAAACCAAAACTTGTGAATGGCAGTTTATTTTCTAAACAAGCATTGTACTTCCAATCTCTCACTAGATGAGTGAGTCAGCTTTAAAAAAAGAGTATCAGACAGGCACGGTGGTGCGTGGCTGTAAGCAGCAGCCTAGGAAGCCTCAGCGGGGACTGGGATCACAGTTCGAGTCCCGCCCAGGGCAATGTAGTGAGACCTAGTTCCAAAAATCAGCTGGGCATGGTGGCGCATGCCTGTAATCCCAACTACCTGGGAAGCTGAGGCTGGTAATTGCTTGAGTCTGTGGTACCCCAGGCAATGTGAGCCTGCAGTTCCATGGGCAAAAACAGCAAGATCTAGTCTCAAAAAACAAACATAAAAAAAGTGTGAGTACCTCTAGGTGATTCTTCATCCCTCTGTCCAAGGAAGGATCTGGATATTGTCCTCACAGGAAAGGGTCCACCAGCATCCTCAATCTTGGTTAGCGTCAAGATGGTATTCCACAACTGCACATATTTCTGCTTCATGGTGTCACCCATAACCAAGTTTAGTCCTAGGTACAAAAAGAAAATATGTTCAAATTAATAATTAACTCAAACTTATAGTCAGCATATTTTATGGTTTACTAGTTGAGAAGTTGTGAGTTTATGTCTGTGACTACCTTGGATGCTTAAAACAGTAGAATTGGTTCCAGTGTACATTAGTACTGTACTTATCGATACAAGAAAGTGACGTGTCTTTGAATTTAGTTACTCATGTATGTCTCTTTTTAAAAAAATATTTTCTACTTTTTATCGTAAAACTCTCCAAACATCCAAACATACAGAAAAATTGAAAAAATGTGCTATTTTATTGTACAATAAATATATAAATTAGTATAATGAATAATACTATACAAATCCATCGTGTAAGTTTAACAGATAATATTGAGTCATAGTTTCCTCAACTACTTTTCTTTCCTGAACCATTTAGGAGTGAGCAGTACACATCATGTATGACTCTTTAGCTCTCCATATTCCAGTGCATAGTTTTTAAAAATAAAGATACTCTTCCATGTAAGCAAAATATCACAATCACACCAAAGAATATTAATAGCAATTCCTTCATATTAAATACCCAAACATATGTAAGTTTTTCTGGCTTTAAGAAGCAGCAGATGGGTCAAGGAGAATTTATTCTTTATGGCTCCACTGTGGGAGGTAGAGGTTCGGGAGTCAACTTGCAAAGTTCAGAAGGTCTTGCTGGGCGACCTCTTGCTGGCTCTACCCTCAGGGAAGAGCATCAGGGGGCAGATTTCAAGTACTCCAACCTAACACTCTTGTTCAGTTTTCACAGGGACAACACCTTGTTACAAATAATTGACACTGAAGCTCTGATACCCTTTTATAACACGTGAGATATGAAATAACACAATAGATGGCAGCATTTAATGACCAGGTTCTGGGGGTACCTTCTTTTGTTCTCTTAAATTTAGCCTCCTCTCCCCCACTTTAAATAGCTGATAAATTATCACATTGCTAGTTTTGAAAAAAAAAAAAAGGGAAATTTATAAAGGTCCTCAATGGAATTGTTTACCTCTAGTGAAAATGCAGACTTTTCATAAAATTATCTGCTAAGAACGCTTCCTACCCAATTGCAGTTAACAGATCAATAGTCCACTGGCACGTTTAGTCAGATACAACTCTTACCCACCCACCAAAAAAAAAAGAAAAGAAAAAAACAATAACACTTACCATTAGGATACTCAACTTCATAGTAATAAAGAATGTTTTCCCACAAGATATCATCAGTTAAGTCAGGCAGGCCAACAAGATTCACTTTCCAATACTTCATAAATCTTAATTGCTTTAATATGATAGACTCACTTGTCTTTAGCTGGTGGGGGGGAATGAAGTATAGAGTAAATCTAAAAAATAGTGCCAGTGTTTCTGAATTAAACAAATAAATGATTGTGTAGAGATGATTATTTTTATGCTTCAACTCTTCCATTATAAAACAATGGGCTTAAGCTATGTCCTCTATGGTAGCTTGCAGCATGAAAAATAAATTATTCTTTTGAACTCATCACAACCCTGAGCTCTAAATATTCTTCAATTCATTCAAAATAACAAAATCAAAACAGAAAACTTATGGGTATTTCTTTGTTACTGCCATAGAGTTTTCATTAAATGTAGTTTATGAGTATGGGCCTAGATAAATCACATCCATATCAGATGGAGTTTCTGAAATACATATTTGACGTTACCTGCATGCATAACACCATTTGGCTGAAAATGCCTAGGTAGTAAAATGAATAGTGCAATTTTACAAGCATACTACTGCACCTCAATTTATTATGCATTTCTTAATCTCTTGTAATGGCATTGTTTTATGACTCATTAATCTAGTTTTCTTTAATCACGAACTAGCCTAAAGTTCATGGGAATTATTCTAACCATAGCAGGCTTACAATCTAATAGATGAGACTCTATAATGTGCATTTTGGTTAAATGAAGTTTCTTCCAAAATGCTCCTTGTTCATGAACTTTTCCTGCTAATCCAACCATTGTAAAAGACTACACAAGATAGCAAACAAGGATCTATGATGCTAAATTTTAAAAGATGTGAATATATTTAAACATTCACAATAGCAAACAAATGTTTTTTATATTCATTTTCTTGTGAAAATTAGTCTATCGATTACATTAATATATGCATACCTATGCCTATATATATGTTTGTCTATATATACATTATATATATTGTTTCTTTGAAGAAATTATATTATTATTTAGAATTCTTAGGAACATGCATTAATTTATAAGCAAATTAAGTACTTTTTTGTTGCTTTCATATACAACATTACTGTTTTGCTAAAAGCATACATTGCTATACCGATGTAGTTTTTTTAAATGCATACAAAAATAAATGCTGTATCCCAGAAATTTAAGTATCATGCTTTCTAAATTTTACTGTGTTATATTTAAAGTGTTTATGAATCTTTTGATTACTTACCAATGTTTTAAATGGAAAAATAAGTGAAAACTTGTAATCAAAAGTAATTTTCCTACACTTTGCTCTTTGAGACAGGGGTAACTGCTTTTGGAATATCAAGGTAAGGCAGCGCATTCTACAGAGATCTGCTG
The DNA here is from genome assembly GCA_004024945.1 of Uropsilus gracilis. Taxonomy (NCBI): domain Eukaryota; kingdom Metazoa; phylum Chordata; class Mammalia; order Eulipotyphla; family Talpidae; genus Uropsilus; species Uropsilus gracilis. The sequence continues at coordinate 58,769 of PVHY01003653.1, read as the reverse complement.
CTTCAAGTAATGTCAGTGCATTCTTCGATCTCTAGAAAAACATGAATTTTTAAAAGTATCAATAGGCAGTGTGAAAAATTAGAAATGTAATAAAAGTATTATATGTATCACACCCACAATTTTACCATATGTTAGATTTCAAGGTGACTTCATTTGAAAACAAATATAAATAAGCATGACTTATTTTTCTAAACTCTACACATAGTTATTCTGCCTAGGAGCAAAAATTTTTCAAAACAAATACAGCCCAGAATTCATTATAATGCTATATATTCATTTTGGAAAGTGACTATTCCATCTGTTTGTTATCTATGTAATTATAATCTCAAACTAACAAAACCAATGAAGAGATAATATTCATTGAAACTTTAAATGAGATAAGAGACATTCAAGATGTAAATAACTGGAAAAGTGAGATCAAAAGCTCTACAGAGAACTCTGAAGCAGTAGAATCAGTGGTGGAAAATCAAATCAATGATCTTGAAGATAAACTACAAAGGACCCAGGTGAATGAAAGAAATAACATTTTATAAAAAGAATTAAAGAATCACTTCAAGAGCATGAGCTATCTGACTCCATTAGGAAAGGCGATATAATTATCGTGGGCTTCCTGAAAGGGGAAAAGAGAAAAAGGAGAACAGAAGTTCATCAAAGAAATGTTTTAAGACCAACGGAACACAACTGAGTGCCCAGAAATAACACCACACATAAATAGCCAACTAATCTTTGACAAAGGAGTGAAAAACTTACAATGGAGCAAGGACAGCCTCTTCAACAAATGTCACTGGGAAATCTGGACCAAGACATGCAAAAAAATGAACCAAGACACCTCATTCACACCGTGTACAAAACCCAACACAAAATGGGTAAAAACTTGGATGTAAGACCTGAAACCATAAAGTATGCAAAGGAAAACCTCAGCAAAACCCTCCATGAATTTCTCAAGACATCTACAGCTGGTGTAAAATAATAATGAAGAAAAACAAACAGCTGGAACTACATCAAATTGAAAAGCTTTTATACAATGAAAGAGTCAACAGACAAAACAAAAAGAAGCCCAACTGAATGGGAAAAAATTTTTGCCCGCCACAAAAGTGATAAGGGTTTAAGAACAAATATCCACAAGGAACTCACACAACTAAACAAAAGCAAAACAAGAAGCCCAATCAAAAAATGGGGAGAAGATCTATAAAACACTTCTTCAAACAGGAAATACAAACGGCCAACAGGAACATGAAACATTGCTCAAAATTACTAGCAATCAGGGAAATGCAAATCAAAACCACAATGATATACCACCTCACACCAGTAAGAATGGCCCACATCAACCAGCAGGCAGCCACCTAGGGCTGCCTGAGCGCCCAGGTCCCTAACCATCTGGGCTCCCTTGCCAGCGGGGAGCAAAGGGGATCAAAGTTCCTGGGTAAGCCCTCCTAGCTGGGTGAGCCCTGGGGGCTTTGGTGGCCCTACCCACCAGCGGGTGGCTGCTCCACAGGGCAGCCATATGCAGTTCAGATCGGTGGAGCCATGTTGCCCTCTTCTCCTTGCCCAAGGGGAGCATGAAAGGGTGCTCAGTCATCCTGGCCCTGCCCCCACACAGGGAGGTACAAGTGCACTGGCAGGAGGTGGGGAGGAGCTCCTTCCATTTCACTCTCACTCCAACTAAACTTCAGTGGATCAAGAACATGTGCAAGACAAACTACATCATAGAATGGGTGAGGGATCATGCAAAAATCCAGCCCACAAGCCTGAGTTGGACACAGCAAATGGACAACCAAGAGAACCAGTGCATGTGAGACAAGAGAATCAACTGCATAGACATGTTACCATGCACACTTATGCGCTCACCATTCCAGGAAGATCCAGGACCTCATTTTGGAGATGCCTTCTAGAAGAGCAACACCCCCTCCCCACACTACGGGATAGGAGAGGAAGACCAAAGATGGGGTAATTGGCCCCACATCAAAACTGAAAACTGAGGCAGAAGAGATGATGTACAAAGGTCATTACAGACGCCTATATCCACAGAGAAACTTCTTCACCAACACTGGCTGGGGGCAAGACCCCCTAAAGCTGACACCAGAGCCATAAATTAAAGCAGCAAAGCAGTGGACATGGGATCAGAGAAGAAGGCTTGCAGCAAGAAAACATGGACAGATCACAAATGAATACAGGTTGGCCGCCCAACGCAAACTTAAGACTGAAGTCCTACCAGCAAGGCTCGCCTGGTTCCAACAACATAGTCCCTCACCCAGTGAAAGGACACTGCCACAGGAAAGAAAGAGACTAATGCACCTAGCACAACTAGTAAACAACAAAGAGTGGGGCTTAAGCGAATGGAAGAGGCATCAGAGGGAGGAGGGCGGGGGAGATATCCCAAAAAACACTTATAGAGGTTGTGATCTAAAGAACAAAATAAATAATATTAATAAAAAATAATAAAATAATAATAATTTTTTAAACAAGAATGGCATACATCAAAAAAAAAAAAAAAAAAACAGGCAACAGCAAGTGCTGGCATGGTTGTGGAGAGAAAGGAATACTGTTACACTGCTGGTGGGAATGTAAACTGGTTCAGCCACTATGGAAAACTGTAAAGAGGACCCTCAACTAATAAAAATGGAACTACCATTTGACCCAGCAATCACTCTTGTAGGAAGCTACCCAAAAGAGTCTCAATGTGGGCACAAGGGGACACCTGTACCCAGATGTTTACTACAGCACAATTTATAATTGCAAGGACATGGAAATAACCCAAATGCCCCAAGACAGATGAATGCATGAAAAGATGTGGTATATATATACACAACAGAATATTACTCATTAATCAAAAATGACAAACTTGATGAATTTATGATAGCATGGATGTACCTAGAAGAAATCATAGGGAAACGAGCAAAAGGCCAGGAGGAATAGTCAAAACAACTAACAACCAAGCCTAAGTACACAGCTTGGGGGGCAGAAAGGGTGAGGGGAGGGATTGGTCAGGGAGTAAAGGTGATGGGTGATGCCTCGGGAATGCAAAGTTGTGAAATACATATATAATTTTTTTAAATGTGAGAAAATGAAAAAAATAAAATAAAATAAAAATGTTTTACAGGAAAACTTCCTGCACCTGGCAAAGAAATCAAATATATAAGCCCATAGAACTCAATGACTTGGTTATCTAAGACAATGAGTCTTGACTAAGAGATATAGCTCTTAGAAGTGGTCAAGAGGTCAACAAAGAATATTGAAGGTGGCCAGCTGTTTAAAAGCATATAACTAATAGAGACATAAAAGCATGTAAGTAAAAGATAACAGCATCAGGTTATCAGACTTCTTATCAAAAATTTTACATTTAAGGATAAAAGAATGACGTAATGGGAATACTCAAAGATAAAACTGCCAACCCAGAACACATCACAAAAAATGAGCTCTAGAAATGAACATCTTTAATAAATTAGATGCAAAAATTCTAAACCAAAATTTCAGTCAATCTAAGTCAACATACAGCATGAGCAAGTGGAACTTAATCTTAAAGGTGCAAGGATGCCTTGTATATACATTTCAAAGCAATTCACCACATCAACAAAAAGAAAGATTAAAAATCAAAAGATCATATCAGTATATACATAAGCAGATACACAAGATCAGCTTCCAGTTATGATAAACTCTTAGCAAAATGAAGATAGAAGAAATATACATCAAAATAATAAAGGCCCACATCTAAATATTCAATGGTGGAAAAATTAGATCTTTTCCTCTAAGATCAGGTACAAAACAATACTATCCACTTGTATTCAGTATAACATCAGAAATTGCAAAGGAGCAATAAGGTAAATGTATGGTACTAATCCATGTTGGAAAAGAAAAAATTAAGCAATCACTATTTGCAGATGATTGAACCATATATTTTACCATATATATATATATAAAGCCTGACAACCACAAATAAACTATTTTAAATTAATATTTATATATTAATATAATATATATTGATATATTATATACATTAATATATTAATATATACATATAATATATATGATATAATATATAATTAATATATATTATATATATATAATATATATATAAATATAGGTGCCTTTTGTTAGGGGTCCATGTGGGAAGGAAGAAGAAATGAGATCTAAGAGAGAAACCAGTTCACTGACTGGAGACTTGGAAAGCATGATCAAGCCTGTCTTTATTAAGTTGGGTCATATTTATGCCACGGCAATGAATAATCCCAAAAAGGCAATGAGGCAAGGATGAAGGAAAAGCCCCCAGGGTCCTGGACAGTGGCAGAAGAAAAGGTGCCTGCAGGAGTAAGTACCATTTAACACTTCATGTCTCTTGGGTAAGGCATTTATAAGAAGCTAGGGGTTGTTGCAACAGACAAGCGTCTGCCAGAACCCATCTCTGGTGTGCCAGAGCAGGTGAGAGACAAAGATGTGCCTATGTCTTTAAGACATCTCTTAATTTGTATCTACAACCCAGCCTTTATATGCAAATGGCGAACATGAAGAGAAATCAAGAAAGCTATGCCATCATGGTCTATCTAAATGAATTAAATACCTAAGATTAAACATAACAGGAGGTGAAAGATCTGAACAGGAAAACTACATGTATTATTAAAAACAAATGAAAGAAAATAGGAAACACAAATGGATAGCTATTCCCTTCTTATAAATTTGAATAAATAGTATTGTTAAAATAGGTATCTTTATTAAAGCTAAATATAAGATTCACCACAATCCTTATTAAAGATTCATTGATAGTCTTCAAAGATATAGATCAAACACTACCAAAATGTATTTGGCACCACCAAATCCCAAGTTATAAAAGAAATATTGACTGAAAAGAACAATGGTATCACACTTCCAGATTTCAAACTGATACCTGGTGCCTACCCCCTAAGTGTCACTGTCTCCTGTTGCTTTAGGATTGCAAATTTCAAGGAGGGCATGCTAAAATGTTACAGTGAATTTCCTTTCAGAAAGATACAAGGGGGAAGAAGAAGGAAGAGGTTTTTCCTCCTTAATGTGATATAACTTACACGCTTAGGAGAGCTGGAACAAATATGGAGATCAGCCATTTTGGGGTTAGCATTCTGGGAAGAGGACAATGTAAATTCAGGCCATGTGGTCTAGGTAGGCAGCCCAGCTATAGGCCCAAGCCTATAGACTCTGGACAGCTTAGTGTGTGCATTAAAGTGAGCCCAAGGATGTTTTGGAGAGGTCATGAGGCCTTGATGAATCTGCTCTTGATTCCTGTTCTTTTGAGTTTCTTCCTACTGCCTAAATTGAAGAGAACACAAAGGATGAGATAGCAGCATGCCTTCAGCTACATGCCAGCACGCCTTTGACTATCTGCTTAGATGGAACACATCATGGAGAAGGAAAGATGTTTGTTTGTAGCATGCTCTGATGAACTCTTACTGGACATTGGTGAGATGATCGGGACTAAGAGACTGAGGTTTTGGACAATCTTGGGGTAAATAGGGTTTTCTTATGTTTCTTTTCTGTTTGTAATTAGGTAATCAGGTAATCACTTTGTTTAGTAATATATTAGTCTGCACTCTTAGAGGCTTGCTCTGGCTTGGAATATTAGTTAAAATGAAACCAGGTGAAAAGGAAAAAAAAAATCTTTGACTTGAACTTTGAAAACCTCTGCCTGCTTCTCCCTAGGAAGCAGGCTCCAAGCAGTTCATTAGCATTTTTACAGTTTACCTACTATTGGTATGCAAAAATCAGCTACCAGCTTCTCTCAGCTCTTTCCCCCTCTCTCAGACCTAAAGAAAAAAAAAAAACCTTAGAAACACAGTTTAAACTTTAGACTAGTTTGCCTCAAATTGCCCTCTTTTAGACTTCCATGGGTTCTTTTCACCATCCCCAGCCTTCTCACCAAAATCCCAAGTCAAAGCAAGACTCGCAGAGTGCAGACTAATTTATTACTAAACAAAGTAATTTCCTAATTACTGCAAAAAGAAACATGTAAGTAAAACTCCAAATTACTTTAACATTGTCCAAACTGTTTTCAACATTGTCCAAAGTCCTTTCCCCAGATTGTTTAAAAATCCTCAGTTTCACAGTCTGATAGGGTGTACTACCACTACCCCCCCCCCCCCCCCCCCCCCCCCCCGCCATTTTTCCTGTTTAAGATCAGAGATTTCAAGGACAGATGCTAAAATGTGAAAATGACCTTAGTTGGAATTTCCCTTCAGGGAGATGCAGGAGGGAGAAAGGAGACACCAGTCTCCTGGAAGGCGGGAAATCAAGATATATAAAGGGTGTGCAAACAAAGAGAGGGGATGGGATACAATATGGAGGTCAGATAGAGAGATTCATGGAAGAGAGTGATTTGGTTTCGCCATTTTGTAAGATGGAGATGTGAACCATGTGAGCTTGTCCATGTGGCCACGGGGGCCTGTAGCCCTTGGCTGACCTGGGCTAGCTGCATGTGTGCTAAAGGCGGTTAAGAAGTTTGCAGATTTGAACTCCATGTTGGAGTTTGCTTTACTGAGTTTAACTGGTGTCTGGAAGAGGCCATGCAAAAGTTAACCCTTAAAAGAAAGTGAACTTGGCTGGGTCCATTACCAGGAAGTTCCTGCTACCTGAAGGTGACAAGAAGACAGCGTGGAAGATAAGGAGCATGCTAAAAGAGTGCCCCAAAGAAAGATATCTTCAAACACATGGAGAGGAACTCTGACTGGCTGGCATTGGTGAGATGATCAGGACTGAGAGACTGAGGATTTTTGGGCAATCTGGGAAAAGGACTTTGGGCAATGCTGACAAAGGTTTTGGATAATGTTAAAGTAATCGGAGTTTTCCTTACATGTTTCTTGTGTAGTTATTAGGATAATTAGAAAATCACTTAGTTAGAAATAAATTAGTCTTGCATTGGTTTGGTATTTTGGTTGAGAAGGCTGGGGATGGTGGAAAGATCCCACAAGAGTTTAAAGTGTGTTTTTAAGATTTTTTTTTCTTCTGCAGTTTTTGGAGCTGAAAGCATAGAGCAGCTGGCTGGCTTTTGCATATCAATGGTAAAGGTGATCAGTATAAATGCTAATGAAGAGTGTGTAGCTTGCTTTGTAGAGAGAAGCAGGCAGATAGGTGTATCCAGTTAAAGTTAAAGGTAATTGCTAATGGCCTGCTGTAGCCTGCTTCAGGGAGAGAAGAGAAGTAGCATAGGTGTATCTACTTAAAGTTAAAGGCAATTGTTAATGTGAATGGCTTTGTAGAGAGAAGCAGGCCTGTATGTGTTTAAGTGAAGGCAAAAAGTCTTCTTTGGGTCATCCACTTTCAAGTTCTGATCATCTCACCAACATCAGTCAGTCAGCGTTCATCTCCACGTGCTCAAATACAACTTCCTTTGGTGTGCTCCTTTAGCGTGCTCCAACTCTTCCATGCTGTATTTTCCTTGTCCTCCTCCAGGTAGTAAAAAAAAAAGCTCTATGGTACCGAAAACAGCAAAGTTCACTTTCTTTTCAGGCCTGATGTTCGCACAGCCTCTCCCAGACACAAGTCAGACTCAGCACAACAAACTCCAACACAGAGTCCAAATCTCCAAACTCCTTAACTCCCTTGATACACTCCAAGCCTGGGTCAGACAAAGGCTGCAGGCTCCAGTCCTTGGCCACATGGCCTCACATCTTCATCCTCCAAAGCCCCTAACCAAAATGCCTCAAAAAGGATCCCTTTCTTTGTTCCAACCCTCTAAATGTATTTTCTCATGTTTGTTTTCCTGCCTTCCAGGAACAGCTCCTGAGTTATTAAATTACAAAAAATACCTGTTTTACTTTTCCTCCCCACCCCAAAAAAACCTGTTTTACTTTTTCCTCCCCTTTGTATCTTCCTAAAAAAAATTTTTTTTTAATCAAGGTCATTCTCACATGTGAGCATATCCTCCTTAAAAATTGCCATTTTATGGCTATATTACCAAAGGCCATCTACAGATTCAATGCAATTCCAGTAAAGATCCCAACGACGTATTTTAAAGAGATAGAACAAAAATTACTGAAATTCATATGGAACAACAAAAGACCCTGAATAGCCAAAACCCTATTGACAAACAGAAGAGAGAACGGAGGTATTACTATTCCAGACTTCAAACTGTTCTACAAAGCCATAACACTTAAAACAGCATGGTACTGGTACAAAAACAGACAAACAGACCAATGGATCAGAATTGAATACCCAGAAATAAAACCACACATATACAATCAATTAATCTTTGACAAAGGGGCAAAGAACATACCCTGGAACAAGGATAACCTCTTCAGTAAATGGTGCTGGGAAAACTGGATCAAAACTTGTAAAAAAAAGATGGATCAGGATAACACCCTCACACCCTGTACAAAAATTAACTCAAAATGGATAAAGGACTTGGAAGTGAGACCTGCAACCATAAAATACATAGAAGAAAACCTGGGCAAAACCCTTCATGAATTTCACCTCAGAAATCCATTTGGGGAAACAACTATGGCCGGCAAAAAAATGAAGGAAAACATAAACAGCTGGAACTATATCAAACTAAAAAGTTTCTGTTCAGCAAAAGAGACAATAAACAAAACAAAAAGAAACCCAACTGACTGGGAGAAAATTTTTGCCCTCCAGACAAGTGACAAGGGTCTGATAACAAAGATCCACAAAGAGCTCCTACAGCTCAACAAAAACAAGCAAAAACCCAATCAAAAAATGGGGAGAACTAAAAAGACATTTCACCAAAGATGGCTAATAGACATATGAAAAAATGCTCCACTTCACTAATAACCAGGTAAATGCAAATTAAAACCACACTGAGATACCATCTTACACCAGAAAGAATGGCCCACATGAATAAAACAGACAACAACAAATGTTGGCGCAGATGTGGAGAAAAAGGAACTCTCTTACACTGCTGGTGGGAGTGCAAACTGGTCCAGCCACTATGGAAGACTGTGTGGAGGACCCTCAAACAATTGAAAGTGGACTTACCATTCGACCCAGCAATCCCACTACTAGGAATCTATCCAGAAGACATGAAGACATTAATTCACAAGGACACATGTACAGCTGCATGCTCATTGCAGCCCTGTTTACAGTTGCAAAGAATTGGAAACAAACCAAATGCCCCCAAACAGATGACTGGCTAAAAAAAATGTGGTACATATACACGATGGAATACTACGCATCCATCAAGGGGGACAAACACATGTCATTTGCAGCAACCTGGATGGAACTAGAAAGACTCATAGTAGCAGAAATAAGTCAAAAAAGAAAAAAGAGAAGTACAGGATGGTCTCACTTATATGATGGATATAGGGAAAAACAAATAAGAAAAAATGAAAACAACCAATGGGACTGAACCATGGAGCCAGAGAGGAGGAAGGGGAAGAAGGCGGGGGAGGTGAAGAGTACAAAAGATCAGGTTAACAAATGTTAGTGAAGTGGGAAAGCCCCGGGGTAAAACACATACACACACACACACACACACACACACACACACACTTACCAGATATCGGAAGAGAACAACAGACCAAACAACCAATAACTGAACATCAACTTAACCAACCAACAATTTGCAGAAAAATGGGAGGAGTGACTGAAGGGGAGAAACAGAGGGGGGATATGGAGAGGAGGAGGGAGCAATTAATGCACAATTGTGACAAATCAATAAAATGAATTTTTAAAAAAAATGCCATTTTAAACAGAAACAATGACACCCAGGTAGTAGGTGCCCTCTACCCCCCTTACTAAATGACTAAGGGTGACAAAGGACCCAAAGAAAGTTAAACTTAAAATAAGAGTTTTTTTCCCCCTCTGGTCTGGGAGAGGGAGAGCTGAGAAAAGTTGCTGGCAATCAGCAGGACATTTGCAAACAAAAGCAGGTAGTTGGTGAAAATTCTAGGTGTTGCAGATTTGAGTCTGCTTCTGAGGGAGAAGCTAGAAGATTTCTGAGTTATAGGTAATAGTTATAAAGAATCTCTCTAGCTTCTCACCCAATTTCAAAACTACATTACAAAGCTATTGGAATTAAAATAGAATGATCCTGGAATAAAAATGGAGATCATGGAATAGGATTGAGAATCCAGTTATAACCCCACACTTAGAAAGATAATATAAGACTAATGAAGTCATGGGTATGCATGAAAGACATACATGGGTATGCATGTAATTTTTTTGTACAAAAAAATTAAATCAGAACAAAAAATTTAAGACCTGAAACCATAAAGACATAGAATAAAACATGCAAAGGTCTGCACTACTGGCCCTGGAGGTATCTTTAGGGCCTCCACTCCAAAAGCAAGGGAAACTAAAGCAAAAATCAACAAGCTGGATTCCTTCAAACTAAAGCTTCTGCATGTAAAAAAATTATCATTAAAACAAAAATACCCCTTATTTGAATCGGTACATTCAAAAGGAGGTTTTTATCCAAATATATAAAAAAGGCATACAGGTCTCAACAAAAAGAACTCAATCAAAAATTGTGCAGAAGACAATCTTATATCTGTGAGAAGGCCCGTATTGAAAAACAGGAAGCAAAAATTGCTGGTGAGTGTGTAGAAAAGGGACCCCGTCCTCCATTGCTGGTGAGAATGCAAAGTGGTTCAATCCCTATAGAAAATAGTGTGAAAAAAAAATAGTGTGGAGGTGTCTCAAAATATTGAATATAAATCTGCCATTTGATCTAGCAATTCCACTCCAAGACATTTACCCCCCAAAACACTAATTCAAAAGGAAACTTGCACTGACATGTTAACTGGAGAACTATTTACTACACCTAAATTATGGAAACAATATAAGCCTAAAAATAGATGTTTGAATTACGATGCAATATATATACACAACTGGATATTATTCATGAACAAAAAAGACTTATGTCATTTGCAGCAACATGGATGGAGTTTATAGGGAAAACATGAATTAAGTCAGGAGATAAAACAGAAAGTCCAAATGGTTCAAGTACATGGAATTTAAAGTGACTAAGAGTCAGATAAAGACAAGCTAAAATATACTAACTTCTGATGTATGACTATAGTACCAAAGTACCAAGGGTACAGGTAGTGGGAAAAGGGCAAGAGGAACATAGAAACACAAGAGAGCACGGTGGTGGATTATGGGTGATCAGCAGGTGGTAACAGGGTGGTAATACTGGATGTGGTATCCACTACTATCTAAATTCATCATAACTTATTTTAAAAATGAATAGAAGATCTATAGAGAATTCTCCAGGAAAACCTAACGACCAACAGAAACATGAAAAATTGTTCATCAGCTTAGTTATGATGGAAAATAGAAGTTCCTCAAAATATTACAAATAGAACTGCCAGATTATCCGAATAGTCCAATCTAGTTATCTACCCTAATAATACTATTAAGAAGAGATATAGTGTTGCAACACTATTGACAATTTACAAGGTATAGAAACTCCTGCCAAAGGACAGATGAGTGCATTAAGATAACAGAACAGTAGTTAGTATGAAAAAAAAAAAAAAAAGAACATGAAAACTTTGTGGTTACATGGTAAGAACTGGAGATGATGTTAATTGAAACAGGTCATAAGGGGAAAGACAAATTACAGATGATTTCACTTACATGGGATATAAAGAAACAAAAGAACAGAGAAAACCAAACCCAAGCAAATCTTACAAATCTGACTGCAGGATGGAGACTACCAGAAGGAGAGGGAAGAACAAAAAGGAGAGGGGCCTAGGAGACTACACTGGAGCACTATGGGTACTGAGAGTTAAGATGGTGTGGACAAAATATCTTCAAGGGAGTAACCCTATACCCCTAAATCATAAACAGTGTTATAAACCAACACTATCTAAACAAAAAACTAATAATATTTAAAATGTTAAAATAAAATCTAAAAAGTTTATGATCAACACATTTATTCCAATATTTTGTTAACACAGACAGGGTAAGTACAAGTTTCTATTGATAATGAGTTTATACCTATTACAAGAATCTCTACATCTTGAAAGGCAGCATTAAATAATGAATATTTGAAAGAATCCCACCTTTACGCTGTCATCTTCTGAGCTTGTGTTTAGGTTTTCATAGTCTTGTGCACCATACTGCTGGTTTGCATAGAATGAAAGTACCGTGGCGCATGAAACAGCGCAAACTACACTTCTTATATCAGCTCCTTCTGGCCACAGGGTCTGAAGGTACAACAAGTTTTCATATACCTGAAACAAAATTTTTTTAAGATGTAGCGATACAAAAGACAAAATTCAACATTTTAGTATACTGAGTGCTAAGGAAAACTGCGCTTTCGATTATTGATACTGTCAAATTATAATATTAAAAATTGAAAGAAATATATGAAAGAACGCCCTACGATACAGATGAGAATAGAAGGAAAATGTTTCCTAGAAAGTGAGGATGAGGCTGATTATAACTAGATTTTAAGTGCTATTTTAATGTTAACGACTATTTCTTTTCCTTAGTTGAACTCTGTAATAAATCTAGACAAGCCAAAATGTTTACAAATCTCTGATCAATTAACCTGTAAAATCTTCAGTGTTGTCAGCTGTCCATCAAAGAAAGTGAGTCAAGTGCAAGGTATTTGCTTGATTCAAAAGCTGTCTTCTCAGAAATTGACAATTATGAACTACTGCTACAAAAAATGCATTGCCATTACAAGTTCTACACTTTAGGGAAAATGGAAAGCAGCAAGAATTTGCCAGGAAATAAGACAAAAGCAGAAGGAAGCTATGCAGACTTAAGATGCTTTTCTCTGTGGCAGAATATCATTCTAAACAGAAATTCCATCTAAAAACATAAATGTTGATTAACATCTCATTCATTTATTTAGAAATGTTTATTTAATGTCTTCATATTATGTAGGAAACTGTAGGGTTTTTATTCTTAGATTTAATATGGTACCCCTGGGAGTTTTGAGCTGAGCAGTATCTGATTTACATCTCTGATTACTGTGTAGAGAGTAAAATCACAGGAGACCAAGAGCAAAAGCAAAAATTCAGGTAGGTTGGAGCAGAAACACAAGTCTACTGCATCTGTTTGTGGAAGAGATGACAATATCTTAGTTATAGGATAGTAAGGAGCAGGCAGTTTTAAGAAACAGTGACAGGATTTATTGGTGTATGGGATGTATGGCATGAGGGAAGGTTTTAAATCAAAGAATCCTCTATAATGTTCGTACTGACCAATCAAAGGACTAGGGATGTCATAAACTGATGGGGGAGGGGATGGGATCTAATGAAATGACTTTAGGACAAAGATCCATGTAAGCCATGATAACTTTTCAATAATGACTAAAATACATATGGAAGCATTTAATAGGCTTCTGGATAGAAGAAAAGCTAAGTGTCTTGCACAAATGCTTATTGACTCCAGAGTCTTATGATCCTGGTCACTTCATCATTTCATACCTAGTCTTCCAGAGAGAATGAGCTATAGAAGAGAAATCAATGTCAAGCAGCATGTTTAGAGAAGTCCAAAGGGAAAAATAACACTGACTTAGAACACTTTTCTCATGAGAGATTACCAAAGAATAAATTAATTCCCTTTACTAGCTATACAGTGAGTGTTCCTCTCCAGGATACTGAAACATTCCTGTCTTGTAAGATGTAATTCTTCAGTTATCACAACCTGGATTGTAAAAATCAAAAGTTTAAGATCTTAAATTATATTAGTGTGCCTCCTCCTATTTTATCATAGTATGTACAAAGAGTTTTGTACCAAAGAGCTAGTTTGGCAAACAATAAATTTTGCCACAGCACCGTGCAGTTTAAAGGAGAATGTCTCCCAAAGATGCAAGTCTAGAAAATCTATAAGTACATAAAAGCTGGTAAAAGAAGTATCTGTTTTCAAGAAACAACAAATCATTCATAGTATGTTTCTCAGATAGTGGTTTTAGTTGCCAGGTTCTTACCTCTAACGAGTAGTCATACAAATTATGTTTCACATAGCCACACAGAATTTGATCTGCTGGTTTTGCATCTTCAAGTTGCCCTGTTATACAATCATGTACAGCCTGTTGTAGCCTTTCCTTATTCTAAAAAACAACCACATAAGTAAATCATCTGGTTCAAATAAAAACTCACATTGCAAACTTCTGGTAAAACTAAACATAAAATGAAAAATGAAAGCATGATCATTTAGTTATAGAAAAAACAAAAATCACTTAATTCATAGACTCCTTTTGATTGAACTATTATTCCCTGTAATTAGGATATAAAGAAACAGTGCATTTACTTTTAATAAAACCAATCATCAAGAAAATATAGTTTTCAATATTAGTATTATTCTATGTTGCTCCACACTGGTCTTTAGCTATTTTTAAAAAGAAAGAAAATTGTTACGTGGTAGTCTCAAATTTTAATATACATAACAATTTTAATGAATTAAACTACTAAAAATAGTTTCATGAATATACTGAGAAATAAGATGCTAAAATATTTTCTCTTAATTTTAAAAGTGTGAATGCAAATAAAAAGCATCCCAGATACAAGTCTTCATCTATTTAATATATATATGTACTTCTATGTGCATAATATATATATATAAAATATACACAAACATCATACATATAAAATGTATCTGAGTGTATAAATTGGTGTAGATGGGAATGTGTGTATACACACATATGTTCTTTCATAGAGTAGACATTGACTAAGAATTTCCCGCAAGAGTCCTCACACTGAAACTCTGAATTGTTCCTCCCTGTTGGTCCCTTGGCATAAGCTGATCCTCATCTCTCAAAATCGACTGGTACCAATCCTTAGTCCTTTCCCCTGAAAAAAAGTTCTTTTAAAAAATGCCTCCCTCTTTCTCCATATTGGAACACTCCAGAGTTCCCCATGCCCTAAATTTTCAATTAAAGACTTATGCTGCTGGTAATTTTTCCTTTTTTTTTTTTTCATTACTTATATATTCTGGGCAATTTAACCTAACTTACCCTTTCAAAAAAGGCTTTATGCGAATATGTACCAGAGGCACAATATCCATAAATTGTCTGGACATCTGACTCTAGTCTATCAGCCAGTACAATATTGATTTTCTTCTGAAGAGCATGAAGCATTAAAATGTTTAAAAATTTTGTGTGATGACTAGTAAGACTTTTTTGTGAGACAATAAGACAATAAGGATGGTTTTCTTCAAGAAATAGTTCCCATTCTGGTGTTAGGCAATTGGAAAATTCTGTAAGAATCGTGACATTAGTGTGGTACTGTAGATGTTCAATCAGTGCGGTGCGTAGGACCTGAAGTTCAGGGAATAGCCAATAAAAGTAGCTTGTATCCTGTAGAAAAAAGAAACAAATGTTAAGTTTACAAATAAAATAAGTAGCAATCTTCCTAAGATTAGTATTGTATATAAATTTCGTTAACATGACAAAGGGTTAAGAAGTTCAAGGTGTTTAAAATGTGTTTTCCAGCATTCTGCTGAAATGTTGATAAATAATCACTATTTTCCTATTGGTAGGACATTGTATTAAGTTATAATTGAAGAAAGCAAAAGTAAATGATTGATTATGCTTTAAAAAAATTATTTTTCTTAGACTCTAAGAGAGTGAAAAATGAAACACTTTACCCAAAAAAAAACTACAGCAAATTTTGCTTCTTTCTGAATAAAATCATGCAGGAATATTTCCACAAGATAGAAGAAGTGTAGTGTCTGCAAGTCTTTGAGGGTAAAATTCCAAGCACAACTGAGGAGTAATGAATCTCCATCAATCAAAAAATATTCAGATCCAATGAAGTCTTTTAGCAAGTCCACCATGCTGAAGAAAAACAAAAGACACTTAATGCAAATAGAATTCTTTTGAGATAATTCCATATTTAATTGGTCACACAAATTTTCTTCTAGCTTAAGAAATTTAAAGAAAAACTATTACAAAATTCCTTATTTGTAACAATTCTGCAAGGTAGTCTCATCCTACAGTAGCATAAGCCCTCTGCCAAAGATCTAACATTCCTTTTAACTGAAATTCACTGGTTTAAGAATCAATTCATGTAATAAAGTGTATTTTGATATTTTAAACTTGCACATCACTGGATTTGTACTTCATGTGTGAAAAAATTAAACCAGTCATTCTTTGGTCAAATATAGTCATGGAACAAACTCAGTTTTGTTTTTATATTAATAACAAGCAAGTGAAAACTCTTCTCCCAAAATTAAAGGCAATCAGAGCCTTGAATTATTTTCATAATTTTCTTGCTTAATTTTTAAGTTTTTAATAACTGTTTGCCTAACTTTGTTTATTAACATAATATCTATAAGTGTACTCTGAAACTTGAAATTTTATCAATTGTTATAAAATTCTAGCTTTAATAAGCTTTACAGAAGTGCTTGTTTGGGCAGCACATACGTTAAATTACAATAATACAGAGAAGACTAGCATGGACCCTGTGTAGTCTTTACAGGAATATCTTTATTGCTGCATACTATTCAATTTTGTGTTACATCATCATATATTCTGCACCATTCCTTTCATTTTATTGCCATAGCAAATTGCAGCAATGACCATTTTTTGTGGATATTTTGCAATTGCAATGCACACATGAAATTCAAGGTTGCATTCCTATAAATTAATGATCTCTATGCTATAAAATAATACCAAACAGTTTCCCACAACAATTGTTTGGAGTTACAACTGTATTACCAGATGTCACTGCATCTATATCATTTCTAAAACCTGTTATTGTATAAAACATGAACTACATAATTTCTCTAATTTTTAATTGTTGACTAAGATGTGAGAAAATACTACATGCTCTTTTGTAAAAGTTGAAACACTACTGAGATGTGTCAATGCCACTGTGTATTCTCTCAGCTTTACTGTGCGTATCCTAACACATAACACAGTAAATCAGACTACCCAGGTTTACATTCTGATTCTATTACGTATTCTGGGACTTTAGTTCCTTGACTGTCTTATGGTCTAGTTTCATAAAATGAACACTGAAATTGGCAAATCCTTCATATGGTTGCTGTGAAGATTAATGAAATATATATATATATATAGCATAGTAACGGCAAAGAAAAATTACTGTTGAGAGAATGAAATAATCCATTGCTTTAGTGTCTACCTCCTGGGCAATATTGCTTAATACCTTGGTATGAGTCAAAACATACAATACAACTTTGTAAGATTTGAATAAGTTTGACATAGGATATGACGCCTGAATTGATACACTAGTCTTGCAATACTCAGAGATAGTCTTTTCTCCTCTTATAACTCCAAAGTTTTCAGTAGCTTCTTTCTTGTTACTACATAAATAAATGTACTATACCCTTTCTCAGGAAAAGAAAATATTTATCCATTTTCAGAAATATAAATGCCTTGTCAGGTTAGCATTTCTACAAGTTTCTTTGCAGAAAAAAATTTAAAAGTACATGCTATGTAGATTAGATTAATTAGCTCTAGTGGTATATTGCTTTTAATATTTATGCTGTACTTACAAAGATCTTGACAGAGTTTTAGAAATCAATGACTTGAGTTCATTCATTGTCATCTTTTTGAATATATCTGTCACGATTTTCTCAAAGTGATCACGTAATTCTTTAAAAATAAATAAGAGATTTCATATTCAATTTTAGATTAATCATAACTAGTACCTTCTGTAGGTAATTTTAAGCACATTTTATACAAGATTGCATACACATATACATGAGTTCAGTAAACATGCTAAAAGATAAATATATAAAAAATGAAAACACCCTATATTCATTAAAACAAATCCATGAAGCTAAAAATGTCCAGCAAGTGAAAATTTTCCACTTCCAAAAGTAACTTAAATAGAGATGATGGATAGATTTACTACTTATCTAAAAAATTATTTCCACTAAAGAGAGAACATAAAATGGTAAATTCTGTATTGTTCTACTCATACCTATAATAAATGATAATTGGTTTAATTCTCTGAAATAAAAAGTAGAGAAAAAATCAAAACTAACAAATTGACATTAGAACTTAAGCACACAGAAAAGGTAGAGAGGGAAGTGGAAGGGGAAATCAAGGGAGAGATAAGCACAAGTTAGTAGATCACAGGTGACATGGTGGTGGGAGAACCTCAAGCTATACAATGATACTATATATATATATATATATGTAATCAATAAAACAAAATTTAAGATTAGAAGAGAAACAAAAAGGTCATCTATTTAGCATAAAATTTGAAGAGAACAAAGGTAAATCAGGAAATAAGACTAAGCACAGATCTTTGAGAATAGTTGTTGGGTGTGTAGTCTCATATAATTTGTAACTAATTCACTTACCTGAGTCCTCCAAGAACCATTCCTTCTTTAACTGTGAGTTGCTGCTTAATTAATGAGCATTATAATGAGTATCATAAAAACATATATAAATATTATGAAGTCCCTGTATGTGACCATACTCATGGGCAGATTTATTAAAATATAGGTATTTTCACACTTAAAAGATACTTTAAAACTTACTAATCAAATTGTATGGCTAAACTTGGGTTTGTGTATCTATTTTCATTAAAGAAGTGTACTCATTTAAAATTCCTTGCATTTAACATAAAGTCTCCAGATGTTTTCACCATTTTGTGTCCCTAGAATTTCATGATCAGTTTTATCATTATTTTCATATCTGTGCTAAGAGAAGAGGTGATAAGGAAGAGGAGGAGGAAGTGGAGGAGCCAGAAGTGGAGGAAGAGGAGGTGGGGGAGGGGCAGAGGAGGGGAATAAATAAGTAAAAAAGAAGATGAGGGAAGGAGAGAGGAAAATTCATACATGAATAAAGCCTGACCTGAATCATGGCATCCAGCACCATCTGTAGCTTCATTGTCTTCAGACATCTCTTCATTGATTTCACACTCACATAATAATTGCCCAGAATCTGACTCTGCTACTATGTCTTCTGAGTTTAGAACTTCAGATTGGCCAAGTGATAACAGATTCTTGCTGGTTGCATTGGTAAAGCAGTTGAATGTTACAGCACTACTGTCACCTTTGCTAAGGGCAAGTTCATCACACTTCTGAGAAGCAAAAGCCATGATCTATAAAAACAGCTGTAAATACAGTTAATTGAAAATAACTTATCACAATATAGTTTACTCCTTTGAAAGGTTAAAGATGTTTTGACTCCTCTCTAAATTTCCTCAACCGTTAATTCCCTAATGAGGATAATTTTTCACTGTCCTTTTGCCTTTGCAATGAAGGGAGGGAGAGCTTCATGATAGGACAACACTTATTTCTAAAAAAAAAAAAAAGGTATATAAACAAATACATAGTTACATATTTATAAAGATAAAAACATGCATGTTTTAGCGTTATCTGACCCAAGACACTAAAACAGTCAAATTTTCTATGTACCTTAAGTTTGTAACTCCCATGTCTGTTACCAAGATCAATCTTCCAAGATATGAGACTGAATTTTTTTTCAGTTGTATTCCTCCGTTTCATAGTTGAGCACATAGTAAACCAGACTACATTCAATTAGCACAATTAAAATATAGGTTGGTTTCTATGTGCTCAATGACTCATCATTTGTTGACTGAGTTTATGACACATGCATTCTCTTATTACATCATTTGCACTCTTTATCAGTTATCTTTCATTTTACCTAAGTATTACTGACATACAACATATTTTCAGTTTTACAACGTGCTACTTTGACATGTACAGATATTGCAAAATGATGACAAAAAATGAGACAATTTACCTTTTGCCACCATATTTCATTGTTTTCTTGTGGTTAGAACTTTCAAGATTTGTTTTCTGAGTAACTTGCAAATTTTTTAATAAATTTCATTGTCTTTTTGCTAATAGTTATTCTAACAGGTGTGAGGTAGCATATCACTGATTTCGATTTGTATTCTATCTATAGTGATAGACAATGGAGAACAATTTTTCATGTGTTTGTTAGCAATCTGTATATCTTTGAAAATATTATACACATGATCAACTCATTTTTAATCATATGGTTATTTAGTGATTTTATGAACTCATGTTTTCACAGTAACTCCTTATTGGATTTATAATTTGCAAACATCTCCCATGGAGTAGTACTGTTTTATTTAGTTCATCCAATTTTTTAATTGGATTGTATTTTCTTACTGATTGTTTAAGAGTAAAGTATACACTCTTCAGCTGAGAAGGAAAGGATTAAGTTTGTTTCCTCAAAAATCAAACTTAGAAAGAAGAGTAAAACTTGTCCTTTTTAACTGGGACTTGCCAGCTGGGGCAAGTTGGGACTTGCCTGGCCTTAAATTCTGTCAGAGTACTCCACCTTGACAGGATTAGATCTTTTTCAATTCTACCCTGTTAGGACCATTCAAATCATCTGACACCCAAAAATTGACCACTGAACAGTGGTCAGCTCATTCAGCTGAAGACTCATAGTTCATTCAGCTCAAAACTCATCTGGCTGTTCTACCATCCAAGCATCAAACACAAAAAGGTTGTTAGTGCTGCCTACCATCAAGTCCCACCAGAGCTGGACCTTCATGTCTATACCATCAGGAAGACTGCAGAAAGACTCCAGCAGTCAGCAGGAAACTCCCACTGCCTCAAGCTCAAACCCATCTGGCACATAAGAGGTCTACCACACAAAGCCCTGCTTTTCCAGTGGTTCTCAGCACTTAGTGGTGGGAAAGAGCCAGTCTTGCCCCCAGCTAACCCTGTGGGGCCCCTGTTTCAAGAGGTTTGTACTACTTAGTGAATGAACTAGGCTGATGGGATAGAAGCACAAAAGAGGATAAATTTCTCAGCAGAGATAGTATTTGAACTTGATCTTGAAGGATTAGCAGGATTTTCACAGATGACTGAGAAAGACATTTTCTTATCAGTAGGAGCTGGTGACAGCTGTGGTGGTCTTAATCTAAATCCAGTCAAGGACTCTAGAGGGTGTGATCCTAATTGCTAATTGGATCAGACTATAGGGTGGGCGCCTTCCTGTGGAGTTATGCCACATTACATACACATATCTACTTTGCAATGCACCCTGGAAATACTCCCACATACTGTTTTCCTGGATGCTGTATACACTTAATTTTATCCCACTACAATCCCTCAAAGTATGTGTCAATTTGATGAAAAAACCTGGGAAGCTATTAAAAAGAAGGGAAAGCCAGAATTGATACCTGTAACAAACTGTCGCTCAAAGAAAAGCCATTACAATTGGAAGTATTTATTAAAGGAATAAAAAAAAAAGGCCCACAATACCCAAGACAAATGCTATTCAAAAATATCATTTATTAAAATGAATTGTATCTTTGCTCAATGATAAATGTTTGCATATCCAATCTGTATAAAACCAGCCAGTATCAGAGCATAATTCATTCTTTTCTTGGGCACTATATATTAATGTGGAGTTATATCAAAAGGAAAATGTGTGAATGAAAGAACTGCAATGAAAGAATGTATACTCTTTGTTTTATAGAATATTGTTCAGCTGCAGTAACTCAATAAGACCTGGTTATCTCCTCAGAGTTTGAGGATGTGCAATGAAGGAGAATGCATTTGTTTAGCAAATAGTTCAGATCTGGCTTAATAGTTGCATCCATGCATCCACATGTAAATAGTAACAGTAACCGTTAATAGAGGTTTATATTGATAAACACATTCATAAGACTTCACTTTCCTTATTCATTATTCAACCTACTAAAGACTTTGACCCTTTTTGATGTCACAAAATTGATAGAAGTGGCATTCATCAAACACGACATTGGAGGAACTGACTGTAAGGAAGTTCTTAAGAATTTCTACCTCCATAAAAATTTCTGAACTAGACACAGTTGACTGTTGAAACCATAACATCAAGTTGAAGGGGTACAGTTTGCCCTGGACCCAGTGACTGATTGATGCTAAAAGTACAGGGACAAAATTTTCTATTCCCAAATCCTTCCCATGTAATGAAAATCCAGTTGATAGGAACTTCCCCAATTGCAAAAACCACAACTCTCCCCCATTGTCTATTAATCAGGCCAGAGTAGGAAGTTAATCTTCTACCATTTTAAGTTTATTTTTAATTATTTATTTTGAGACTAGGGCTCACTATTTTTGCCCATGGAACCACAGGCTCTCGTTGCCTGGGGTACCACAGATTCAAGCAATCCCCAGCCTCAGCTTCCCAGGTAGCTGGGATTACAGGCATGCACCACCATGCCCATCTGCTATTTTTTTAGAACTAGGTCTCCCTACGGGCCCCCAGGCAGCACTCGAACCATGATCCCTAGCCCCAGCCGCTTCATAGACTGAAGCTTACAGGCACGAGCCACCGTGCCTGGCTTTTTTTTTTTTAGACGTTAACCTTCTATCGGCGGTCTGGGGAGATGCCACCAAAGCATTGTCAGCAGGGTTCAAGAAACTGAGCCTGCACACATGGCTAACAGGAAGGAGTGTTACCTGGGCAGTGTCAGGAGGACTTGATCACCATCATCGTACTTCACTTTCCCCTGGTATCAGGGTGGGGAGGTCATTTTTGAGCCTTTCCCTGACCTGGAAGCCATGACTCTAAACAGGGGTAGAATAGAGCAAATCAGGTTACCTTAATTTCAGGTTTTCCAGTTTTGTTTTCCAAGCAGGGATGGATGGAAGACTGCCGCAGCAGTGCTGAATCCTGGCCACTCAGCTAATAGGGTGGCTTCTGATGAATCGATGCAGAAACTTCGCTGAGTCAAGCAAGTGAAATTTATGAAAAATATGTGGAAACAGTAACAAAAGTGAAAAGAGAGAGACACACAGTGGAACTTCCAAGTCTGAGGAACCAGGAAAGGGCAAAGACACAAAAATGAAGTCTTGCCTCGGATCTATATACTTCTTTCCCTCCTAAATCCAAATCCCCTTTAGTCTCTGTGATTGGCTATTGTACGGTGCTTCGATTCCCAAGCTTTAGAGTTGTTGTTGTTGTTGTTTTTCCCATTGTAAATCTAATCTGGAAATATACTATCAATCCTACTAGTCCCTTAGTCCAGGTGTCTGGTTAATCCTTTCTTCAATTTGCTATGCTTAATCTAGGGTGTGCTTGGTTAATGCCATTTGTAATTTGCTGCCATAGTCTCCCTGTCTCCAGGGCTTCCCTTTCTCCTACACTATTCTCACCCTGGAAGTTTGCTCTCGCTAAGACTCATTAGTAATGAACTTTTACTCCTTTCTCTGGTGTATCTGTGCTTGGGACTGAGGAGAGAGCCACCACCTACATCCAACATCAGTGAGAAAATAGGAAGTGGTGCAGATTGGAACAGATCCAATCTTCTCTCCCATGTCCCATTTTCTCACCCTCATTCTAACAGATAGAGTAAATTCAGTCTTGGTTTTTCCCCATACTGGCAACAAGAAGACCCATGGGAGCTCACTATAAACCTCCATTCAGGAGTAGTGACAATTCTGCCCCATGTTCACCAGGAAGGTCTCTGAGGGTCTGCCAAGGAAGCTGAACTTCAACAAGGCCACCAGTCTACGTTGGCAGATGCGCCTTGGCTCCTTCTGCCAGAACTGTGTCAGGAGAAAGAAGGAAGCTGAAACCTTACCCCTTCCTCATGCTTCACATACCTCACTAAAGAGACTGTGCTAAAACGGAATATTAAATAGGATAAGCGCCTTCTCATAGTTAAAGTGTCCAAACATAGCTGCCATGGTATTAAATACTAGGTATTAACAATAGGTATTAAATACTCTTGTGAATAGGTAAACCAGAGTTATTCCATATTAGATAAGAATCCATTTTGAGGACTGTGCCCCTCCCCTTGGGTGGTAGAAGAGTACCCACTAGGACCAACTGATGACACATCCTGTTTTCACACCCATTGCTGCAATAATTGATTAATCACACACCCTGACTCTGTCCTCTGTCTCTTGTTTTCCTGGCTGTTCCGGGAACATGTTTCACCCCCTGGCTACTTGTTTGCCTCACAGTAGGGGTCAGTGGTGGTTTTGTGCTATAAAAGGTTGTAACTAAGACTGCTCGGGGTCTCTCTTGTGGAATGGCTTGGAGACCCTGGTGCATCAGCAATAAACCTGCAGCTTTGAATTTCAAGCTGAGTCCTTGTGTCTTGTTGAAAGCCCTGAGTCACAGCAAATACAAGTAAAATTAAATACTAGGGTCCCATTCCTGGCACAGCAGAGAAGTTTGGGAGGCTAAATGGATAACGGGAGTGGATAATCCTGCCAGGGGAACCTGCAAGTTAAGCTGATCTGAAGAGTTGATCACCTATTTTGCTAATTTAGATCAGCAGTCATGATAGGGTGTGCCCTCCCCCCCACTGTCTCCTGTTTAAGATTGCAGGTTTCAAGGACAGGTAATGTTAAAATGGGAAAATGACCTTAGCTGGAATTTCCCTTCAGGGGGATGCAGGGGGAAGAAAGAAGTGTAACAGATTTTCTGGAAGGCAGGAAATCAGGGTATATAAAGGGTGTGCAAACAAAGAGAAGAATTGGATGCAGATTTGAATATGGAGACTGGATAGAGAGAGAGGTTCAGTGGAGGAGAGATGGGAATCGGCCATCTTGTAAAGATGTGAGCCATGTGAGCTTGGCCATGTGGCCACCGAGGGCCTTCAACCCTCGGCTGACCCAGACTGGCAGCATGTTTGCTGAAAGCAGTTAAGGAGTTTGCAGATTTGAACTCCGTGTTGGAGTTTGCTTTGCTGAGTTTGATTTGTGTCTGAAAGAGGCCGTGCAAAAGTTAGGCCTGAGAAGAAAGTGAACTTTGCTGGTTTAGCACCATGGAGTTCCTGCTACCTGAAGGTGACAAGGAGAAGACAGCGTGGAAGACAACGAGGAACAGTCAAAGGAACAAGTCTTCAAGCGTCTGGAGATGGACTCTGTCTGGACATTGGTGAGACGATTAGGACTGAGAGACTGAAGATTTTGGGGCAATCTGGGAAAGGACTTTAGACAATACTGAGAAAGGGTTTGGACAATGTTGAAGTATTCTGAGTCTTACATGTTTCTTTTGTAGTTAATAGGATAATTAGAAATCACTTTGTTAGAAATAAATTAGTCTGCACTGCACTGATTGTGTTGCATTGGCTTGGTATTTCGGTTGAGAAGGCTGGGGATGGTGGTAAGGACCCACGAGTGGAAAGTTTAAACTGTGTATTAAAGTTTTTCTTTTCTGCAGTTTTTGGAGCTGAAAGCAGAGAGCAGTTGGCTGGCTTTTGCATATCAATGGTAAAGGTGATCAGTAAAAATGCTAATGAAGAGTGTGTAGCCTGCTTTGGAGAGAGAAGCAGGCAGATAGCTGTATCCAGTTAAGGTTAAAGGTAAATGCAAAGAAACTGCTTTGGAGAGAGAAGCAGGCAGATAGCTGTATCCAGTTAAGGTTAAAGGTAATTGTAAAGGAACTGCTTGTAGCCTGCTTTGGAGAAAGAAGCAAGCAGATAGGGGTAAACAGTTAAGTAAAAACAGAAAGTCTCTTTTTACCCTGTTTCAGTCAGGACCCACCAAAGACAAGTCACCCTAACCAGTGCTCTAACCAGTCACCCTAACCAGACCTCTCCTGGTATTTAAGAATAAACCACACAAAATAAAAATGCAATCAGTTTTATTCAGTGAGTTCAATGTTCAGCTAACAAAGATTGGCATCTCCACATCCCACCCACAAGGAAGACCACTTGGAAAGAGAACATGATCAGAGTTTTCTTTTCTTTTTCTTTTAATTTAATTTTCTTCATACTATCTCAGTCTTATATGTATAGTTATGACCCACCTCCCCTACACTCCCGCTGCTGGTGGCTCCCACCTCCCTTTCCTGCCAGTCATTAATTGGTGTTTGGTCCATTGTTCTCTTTCTTTTCTGGTGGTTTTCTTTTTTTGCTGCTTCGCTTTCCAGAGGTTGCTTTATAGCAGGTAACTAGTCCGAGCATGTCTGAAAAACTATTGTTACATTTGTAGAGCTGCTGTTCTGGCTTCCTTTGATGGAGGTGACTGTCTCCTTTTCTCCTGACCTGTGTCATTACAAGGTTTCTACCACAAAGCTACACTTACAATGCTTCAAGGGGTCAGGGAACCAAACCCCTGATGCTGTAATGTCAACACCAGTGAAGCAACCCCTTACCAAAAAGGGTGAGAAAAGCCACAGAGATGGGACTGTGGCTCCATTCAGAACTGCAAATCTGGAGAGAGGAGAGGAGATGGATCATCCGTCCACCAGCATTTGTCCCTTCTATGGGACCTCTATACAATGGCTGGGAGTTGTGAACCCAACCCCAGAAGCCAAAACAGTAAGATTTGGAAGCAGCAAATGGAACAAAAGTCCCATCTATGGATATAGCCAACATAGTTACATTTTTTATTACAGTACAAAGGAACAATATGAATGTTGACAAGATTAGAAAAGGTGACAGAATTGCTGCACAGCTAAAAATCAGTGTCAAGTTGGTGACCCTGGAAATATAGCTTACAAGGCAGTGATATAATAAAGAGAATGCATCATTGTGTACACAGTAAAGGAAGCAGGCACAGAGGTGACTCTTCTAATCAACCTGGGTACTCTGGGATGGTGATGCTGGAGTTTGAGGGATATGGGACAGAGAGAAAGTTGTGACAGAATGAGTCTATTTTGAGAAGACTTGCTTTAAAGTATATGTGGTTTTCTCATTTCCAAGACTTTGGTTTCCAGAAGAAAACCGTAATCAGGATCCTAATTGCCAGAAGGGAAATAGATCTGATGAGCACAAAATGACATATAAAGAGAGATAGAGAAAATTCCTCTTTCTTGATGTCAAAGTAAGTCTCCCACAAGTGATTCATTTTGACCCACAATACTTTTTGATATTGAAATAAAAATTTTAAATAACTTCGTATTATATTCTACAAGTTACTTATTCAGATGGGATTTTCTAAGTTAGTAGATCTGTCAAGTTAAGCACATCAAGTTCCAGTGAAGGAAATCTTTTCACCAGTGAAAGAACTCTTTACTCTTTGATGCCTCTTAGATAAAAATTGAGATAATTATATAAAATATCCATCCCTTGATTATACAATTGTGCCTGATGAGCTAAGTTCTGAATTATGATCAGGATCAGGAGAAATACATTTTACAGCAGGATACTATTGGGAAGAGGTTTCTCAGGTCAGTTCAGCAACTTTCTCTTAGCATCAGACAAGGTAGGACAGCCAGTCAGATCAAAAAAGACAAATTCAAAGAGATTTAATACTAAGAATGATATAAAATCTACTTATCCCTTCCCTTTAACCCTGGACGGGCAAAGAAATCATTTTTCAGAAGTAAATCAATTTTTTTTCATTCTTATACATTTAAATTTTACTTTAGATTATTGGTAAAACCTACTAAAGAAATATCAGATTATGAAAGTCCATTTGTGCAATTGTAGAGACTCAGAGGAAAATAAAAATGCTGACCCCTTTTCCAAAAAAGTATGAAGAATTTCAAGATGGCAAGAGCAGAGCATGAATCAAACACAAGGACCTGAGAATACACCTTACCTTATATTTTGCATACAGCTAAGAGCTGGACTCTCAGTGATGTGCACCTCAAACTTACACAGTGTTATCATTTGATGTTGATTTTTAGAGAAGATCTTTCTATCTTCTTGAAAGAGTGATTCAGAAGCAATTCAATAAACCAAGAATCAAGAGATCACGAAATCCAGAACTTACAGACCCTTTTATAGTCAAATAGTTTTCACACGGAAGAGTTGAAAGAATATGATTCATTCATTTTTAATAAACCTCTTCTTATATGAAATGTTTCCCACCGGAAAAAGCATGTCATAACTGGTTTTCTAAATGAATAGTTTAATAGATATATAAGATCATTCACAGCAACCGTAAATCTCCTAATATTTGCATACAATTAATGAATACTACTGTGTGCATTTAAAGCAATGAATTATAATTAAATAGACTTGTGTAACAGAACATAAACATAACAGCTCATAATTAACAAATATAGATATTATAACCATTTATAACTATCTTTGTTTGAAAAACTTAAAAACCATGGACTATCATGAAAAGTAAATTTCCTCTAATTCTTTAGCACAAACAACCAGTAATAAAAATTTGTTGCACTCCTTTGCTATCTTTTAAAATATATCTAAACATTACTATCTTTACCACCTAAAGGAATTTTTTTATTAAATCATGGTAACTCATTGTACAAATTATATAAAATGCATAAACTGTCCCACCTACTACACACTATCCTTTACCTTTTCACCATTACACATATTATGGTATATATCTTTCAGCCTAATCTTTGTGCTCTTTAATAATTGATATATTGACTATATTTCTCTAGATTTGTTGCTGTCTTGGCTGTAAACATTTTTAAATTTTTTGAGACAAATGTCAATTTGTCCTCTACATTATACGTTGATTTATAAAAATAATATAAGGATGCCTCTTTCTAAATTTGAGAAAATTTAATTCTACTGCAGATTATACTTATAAAGATAGAGTGGGATTCAATCTTTATATAAGCCCATTTCTATTAATTTATAACCATAGTATTATTTCTCACTAACTTCCAATGGGAATAGTTCACAGGATATATTAAATTTTCAGGTGAAAAAATGTGTAATTTTGGAAAAGCTAATGACACAGAGTATTTCATACTGTATTCAGGTGAGTTGTTTCTTTTTTAGAAACACTGACTTTTTTCTTCGAATACTTTGTATTTTCATTTCTTTTCAGAGTTTTGCTCTAGGACATTATGAGAAAGTTTTGCTTACCATGTGCTCTGGGGATGCTGAAGGCTGCTAAGTCAAGAGAAAGAGCTGAAAGACTGTAGCCTGCTTCACAGACATGTCAAAATGTTGATTTTGTGATAAATTTGGACTCTTAGATATATTGAAGCAAAACTCTAGAAACATGATTTTTCTTTGATCTTTCAAATTATGCTAAGCCAAAGGAAAAAATCTATTTAAAAAAAAAGCATGGATTTTTATTTTTTAATTAAAATTCATTCATTATTCTGTATGTATGAAAATAAATGAAGCTGTTTTTGAATGCATCTTCCATAAATATTAACCACTGATTCCCTCTAAGAGATTCTGATGACTGCTGTCCTTAGCACACTTTGGAAGATCAAGAAAAGCATGCCATGTGACCACTTAGAGGGATTTTATTTTATTATTTTTTGTGTCTGTGTGAGACTAGGTCTCACTATATTGCCAGAGTAGTCCCAATCCCACGGACTCAAGTGATCCCCAGCCTCAGCTTCCCAGGTAGCTGGGATTATAGGTGCCCGACACTGCACCCTACTGCTTTTTCAAGATCAGGTCTCACTATGTTCCCTGGGGTAGTCTTAAACCTAACGAACTCAAGCAATCCCTGGCCTCCTTGCCTCCCAGTGTTTGGATTACAGATGCATACCTCCACGCCTGTCTTAGAGGGATTTTAAATTATATAAATACAATAAAGTTAAGGTAAACATCAAATCCACCTCTGAAGTAAAGGTACAAAACAGCAAAATGCAGCTAGATATATGCTTATCAGACTTTGATATGTATGAGACGAGGCTATAAAAATTGATGTGTGTGTTTATTCAACAACTGCACTATTAAAAGCAATTTATCTCTTGATTGTGCATATATGTTAGTACCATACCAACCACTTGCCTAAGCAAGGTGAGAAGTCATTTCTCATGTATATTGTCTTCACTCCATAATATCAACTTCAATCTTCTGGAACTTATATGCTTTGTCTATTCAGTAGACCCTAATCCAATGTGTCTTAAGAGTCAGTTAGCTGAGTATTGCAAAGGAAAATTACTTACTGGGGTCTGATTTGAGAAAGAATCCACATTAATGCCCCAGTCTAACCAAGAATAAAAGCAAAGAGGTATTTACACACCACCACAGAGGGCTCCCAGAACAAATGAGAGGAAACACACAAGCTGAGATCATAGGAAGATGGTAGGTAATGAAGCCAGGCAGGGAAAAATGAAGACACATAAGCAATCAACTAGATGAAGCAATGTTCACAGAAGTTCTTTCCCAGAACAAATGAGAGGAAACACAAAAGCTGAGACCATAGGAAGATGGTAGGTAATGAAGCCAGGCGGGGAAAATGAAGACACATAAGCCATCAACTAGATGAAGCAATGATGTTCACAGAAGTTCTTTCTAACACATGAAACAGTTTTCAATAACCTGTAACCCAGACCTTTCATCTCCTTCTGCTGGTCTCAGGAGAAATGAAGAGTTCCTCAGAACCAAAACAGTGACACAGGACCTTTATGGCCCAGCAACTGCACACAACATGAAATATTTAAAAATAATTAAACTTTTAAAATGACCTTCAAATATTCAAATCACTGTTATGATTATAGAATATCATTATAGAATATCATTTTAAATTGGGTTTAATCCATATCTCAAAAAAAATTCACTAACATTTTAAGCAAAGACTAGTAATTGTTTGAGACATTTAGAATAGTTATTATACCTGCTAAAATTCTTAGAATGCTACTATCCCTTTTGAGAATTTAGATATCTATTTGTTATTTTTTTAATTTAGATATTTAAATAAAACTTTCCTCACTAGGACATTATTTCTACCAGTTTTACAATAAATTATGACATCTATGCTTCAGTTAGATAATGCATTTTTTATCTTTGGCATAGCATGAAAATCAAAACAAATCTGGACTTAGATAAGGAGAGGCTACTGCAATAATTGGAGAGGTCTGTTGCAACAGGGAAAGGAATCCGGGACACAGACAATGAAGAGAACATTTCAACCATCAAAGTTACAAAGTCTCAGATGTCAGTAAGAAAAGGACATTTGAATTTAGAGAGGAGTAAACAGGCTCTGATACATGGTACAAGGTGCAAGTGGTGGGTGAATACATGGTCTACTGTACTGTTGGTTGGAGAATGTTTTTGGTTGACATGCCTGGTCAGAGCTGATCTAAGACTGCACAGTTTCATATGGATAGTTGTTCTGGGGATGTCTCCAACAAATTGCAGGAGTCATGGAGTTGTTAGGGATTTGAGGACAAGAGAGAAACCTGACTAAAATCAAACTTTATCAGGTACTTTGTCCAGTTTGTGAGGTAGGGACACAAGCACAACTAATCATTTATGAGGCAAAGAGTAGGTTAATGCTTGTTGAGCATTCTCATAGATAGACAATGGCATCATCTTCAGCTTTAACTAAATCATATAAAAAACATTCTCTGCACTAAGGCATCTGTTGAAACACAAAGGGTAAGTGTATATCTTGACCACCACTGTTTTTAAGGAGCACAGTTCTGGGATAATGTTTAACACTGGCAATATTTTCTCATGACCAAAGCAGTTGCCTGAATTTGTCACTTAGTTGTTCAAATGCCAAAACAACATTGTCATCTTCATTATTACATAATTCACGTAAGGAACACCTGTAAAAGATTAAATGCCTAAATTATTGTTGTTTGTGCATAATGAGGTACTGATGGTCACACACAAGAAATATTTACTATACCTGATGGACTGAAGAACTAGTGTAAAGTCTTTGATTAAGTTAAAGGCATCTCCCATATGTAAACTGTGGGGAAAAACCAAAATAACATTTAAGATTATAATAAATCACCACTATATTTCTGACCTTACCAAAGACAAAATTGAACTAGATGTAGACATAACAGAGACATGTTTATGTTCTTTGAGTCCAGTATTTTAGAACTGTCAGTATTTTACAACTGACTAAGCTGATAAAAAAATCATGTGACTAAAAATATGCAGCAATATTACCAAAATTAAATATCTCACTATGTTAAATACTGAATATTGTTAAATATCATTATATTAGGTGCAAAAATAAGTGATATCACAAAATGATAGAATTAGCAGTTGTAAGAGTATATTCATCACAGAAATATAAAAAAAATTCAAACAAAAACTTCAAAGTCAATTGTTCAGAATACTGGAAAATAGAGGTTTAACTTTGATTCAAGAGAATGGTTAGAAATTTAGGCAATTAGTGATTGTTTTAAAAAGATTAAAGATCTGAAATCAGCAATTTTGTATCATATGAACTAGAAAAAAAGGGAGTGTTTTAAAACTTAAGTAGTAGAAGGATGAAATAAAAATACATTAGCATGGTGGTAAATGAAATAGAAAACAAAAAATGAAAGAATTAGAATTAGTAGAGCAAAAGTTCGATTTTAAGCCAGAAACCAAAAAACTAGCAAACCTTCAGCTGGATTAACAACAAAAACAGGATTATGAATAGAGTCAAAAATGAATGTGATATATTACTGCCAATGTCACAGGAATGAAAAAATATGAGACATAATTGTACACCAAAAACTAGATAATCTAAATTAAATACTAAAACTGACTCAAAAACTATATAATCGAATAAGCTTATAGCAATTAAAGAAACTGTATCAGTTGCCAAAAGCTTCTCAAGCTGAAAATTCCAGATCAACCATCTGACCTCACAGGTGAGTTTAAAGAAAATTTAAAAGCAGATATTTAAAGATTTAACACCAATTTTTTCCAAATTCTTCTAAAACATACAAGAAAATAAAATATTTCCCAACTCATTCTATGAGGCTGTGCTACACATATCAAAACCCAACTAAGGCATGACAAGAAAAGAAAACTAGAATACAATCTCTGTAATGAACACAAATACAAAAGTCCTCAACAAAATACCAGCAAAAGGAGTTCAATAGGCTATCATTACACACCAAGACTTAATGGGATTCATCCCAGAAACACATGGGTGATTCAGTACAAGAACATCAATCAGTGTAACACACCATATTAATAGAACGAAGGAAACATCACATTGCCTCTTGTAACACAGAATAATCATTTGAGTACTTATCAAACAAGAATATTAAGGAACTGCCTCAACATGGTAAAGGACATTTATGGAAAACTTCATAAGTAACATCATCATGATAAAAGACTAATAATTTTACCATGACTACAAATAAACAAGAACATCTACTTTCATTATTGTTATTCATTATTTTACTGAAAATATTTGCCAAAGAAATTAGTAAAATGAAGGGGAAAAAAACATGCATCTTGGAAAGGAAGAAGTAAAACTCTATTAATAGATGATATGATTCCAACTGTGGGAAATTCTGAAGATTCGCAAAAGCTTTACTATACTTCAGAAGCAAATTTAGCTAAGTTGTACAGTAAAGGACCAACACTAAAAATGACATGTTTCTATACATAAGCCTGATATTTTCTGAAAAGGATATTAAGAAAAAAGTCCACTTATAATAATATCCATAAAGACAAATATCCAGAAGCCAAGGAGATTAGGGACTTGTATACTGAAAATTTTAACACTGCTGAAAGGAATAAGAAGGACTTAAAAAGTGGGAAGATATCCAGTGTTCATTAATTTGATGGCTGAGTATTGTTAAGAGAACGATAATACTCATAGTGATCTAGAGAATCATTAAACTAACAATAAAAATGCCTGCATTTATTTGCAGAAGTATAAGACAATGCTCAAATTATTAAAAAATTGCAAAGGACCTTGAATAGCAAAAACATCACTGCCTACAGGAACCAAAGTCAGAAGAGTCACACATTTCAAAACATACAGATGTCAAAACAGTGTTGTACTGACATAAAGATAAACACATAGACTATCAGAACAGAATTGACAGTTCACAAATAAACCTAAATCTCTGAGATCAACTGATACTTGACAAGATGCCAAGGTCGTTTTGTGGAGAAGGAATTCATCAAATGGTGCTGGGACATTTAAATACCTGGGTTGATTGAATGAAGATGAATCCTGCACTAATGTTTATTCAAAATGAATCAATGACCTGAATATAAGAGCTAAAACTATAACATTCATAGAGAAAAAATTTATAGGGACAAATTTCCATGACCTTATTCTTGAAAACGGTTTCTTCGACATGACAGTAAAAATACAGACAACAAAAATTAGATACATTGGATTCCAAAATTAATGACTTTTGTGTATTCAGATATTTAGATATTTTCTTTGTAAAAGATATTACAAAGAAAATGAAAAGATAAGTTAGTGGATGGGGAGAAGATATTTGCAAATTTTAGATCTGGTAAGGGTCTAAATCCAGAATATGTAAGGAACTTTTATGACTCAACTACAAAAAAATGAAACAGAACAATTAAAAAAGGAGCAAAGGACTTTAATGAACTTTTCCTTAAAGAATATATACATATACTATAAAAAATATTAGAGTTTAGGAAAATAAAAACCAAAAGTACAGTGGGATATAGATGGTATAGGTAATAGATCACTTTACACCTACAAGAATGGTCATAATAAACTTTTCAAAGGGAAATATTCAGTGGCAAGGTTGAAAAGGTACTGGAACCCTCAAACATTTCTGCTTGCAGTGTAAAATTGTTTAATTGTTGTGGGACATACATAAGCAATTTCTCCAAAAGTTAAACAGAGTTGTTAGATGACCCAGAAATTTTATTCACAGATGCACAAAATAAATCACAGCAAATACAAATATATGCACATTCCATGTGCATTCATATGGAACTACAAGTACATGCACTTTAATAGCAGCACTGTTCACAACAGCCAAAAACTGAAACAACCCATATGTTCATCAACTAGATAGACTTTTTATCTATAGACAATCACATATCATCCAGCTACAAAATGTTTATAATACTATCATATGGGTGAAATTTCAGCTATAATTAGTGACAGCAGTAGACACATAAGGTCACATTCTTGTTATGATTCCTTTCATATTAAGTATCTTGATCAGGTAAGCCCATTGAAACAGATAATTGATTGGTAGTTGCCAGAGGATGGGGGAAGAAAGGAATGGAGTTACTGATTAATAGGTATAGACTTTCTCTTTAGGTTAATGAAAATATTTAGCAGTTAGATAGAGGTGATAGTTGGAATGCAGCAAATGCAGCAAATACAACTGAATTCTTCACATTAAAATGGTTAAATTTATGTCATATGAACAGTTCATCAATAATAAAAAGAGCATTTTAAACAGCTCAAAATATTATATTCTATTCACTCTTCTTCAATTATCATGTTATTCTCATAAATCATAACGCTACATCATAATATCCATTATGCAAATACACATATATCAAACTATCAAAATAGAAAAATCCATACCGATTATCAATAGTCAGTGCATGAAGGGAACCATGTCTGTAGAAGTCTAACAGGTATGCATTCAATGGATGCTCTCTTCCAATACTGTCATATTTAGTCAAGCAAATTAAAGGGACATCTTTTAAATTCACATCAACTGTTTGTAAGATAACCTGAGGATATACAGGGATTTTAGATTATTAGCATTTGTCTATTGAAATATTCCTTAGTCTATAACAAAATTTGGTTATTGTGCCCTATTACATCTATATCTAGCTAGTTTTTAAAAAGACAATAGAGAAGTATAGTCAAATATAAAAAAATATAAAATATATACTAAAATTCTTCTCTTTGTACAAATTGATTTAAAACTGGCCAAAGGGCCTGAAAATATGTTTTCAAGAAACAATGCATATACTCAACATGTATATGAAATGCTACTCAATCTTAGTACTCAACAGAGAAATGAAATTGAGAATCACAATGTCACCACACCTGTAAGGGATGGCTGTTATCAAAACAACAACAGACAAGTGTTTCCCAAAGTGTGACAGAAAAAGAATCCTTATTCACTGTGTTGGAACTGTAAATTGGTACCATTATGGAAAACAATGTGGAGTTTCCTTAAAAAAACTAAACTACTCCTAAAATGGTAATATCCAACAATTCCACATCTAGTGTGTGTATATCAAAAGGAAGTGTATCTTAATACACCTAAGTACCTTAGAAATAGCTTCCCTTCCATGATTACTGCAGCATCATTCCAAAAGACAAGATAAGCACACAATCAAGTTGTATGATTCCATATTCTTCAACTTTATAGAAATAAAATGGAACTATATGCATTATATTGTACTATATGAATATAAAAGTATGGTTCATTTTTGTTCTGTCATTATAAGGGAATTATTTTCAATTGCAGCTATCTAATTGAATGTGAAGAACATATACTGGCTGGGCATCGTGGCTCATGCCTGTAAGCAGCAGCCTCGGAAGCCACAGTCGGGGCCAGGGATCACAGCAGAGTCCCGCTGGGGCCACGTAGCGAGACTTAGTCCCCCCCCAAAAAATAGCTGGGCATGGTGGCACACACCTGTAATCCCAGCTACCTAGGAAGCTACGGCTGGGGATTGCTTGAGTCTGTGGTAATCCAGGCAACGTAAGCCTGCAGTTTCACAGGCAAAAATAGCAAGACCTAGTCTCAAAAAATAAAGAACATATACTAAGTGAAATATACCAGACAAAAAAAGCCAAAAAAAAATTCTTCTTTTTATAATGACCAAATAAAGTCAGTAAAAATATCAAACTAAAAACATTAAAACTATTTTGAAATCACAGAAATATTTCTAATTAACTATATTCATGAATAGTCACTTTTGTAACCTTAGAACTACAACTACAATCCATCTTGACTGAAAAGCTACTTTTGACTCCACAAACTTACATGGTAATCAACTATACATAATGTAGTAGTGCTTGCTCTTTCACGTTTCATAAACATCTTTTACTTTTCTTAAACTGCTTTTCAGAATATATTGATCTTATTTTGGCAATGTCATAATCACAGAAATTAGAATTTATTTCCTATCAACATATCATATAAAAACTGATACCAGCCTTACTACTTTCAAGAAACAGGCAGTTTAATGAAGTGATTCATATACTAGTTTTAGGAATTAAAATGTTCAATATATATATATTTATTGAACATATTTGCCTTATTTTTCTTAAATAATATTGGTTCATGACAATATATAAATCAAGTGAGCATCACTTTAAATCTACATCTGTATATAC
Organism: Uropsilus gracilis; assembly: GCA_004024945.1. Lineage (NCBI taxonomy): Eukaryota > Metazoa > Chordata > Mammalia > Eulipotyphla > Talpidae > Uropsilus > Uropsilus gracilis. The sequence continues at coordinate 22,016 of PVHY01003653.1, read as the reverse complement.
TACACTACATAAAGATATATACCACAATCATGTGTTAGAATCTTTTACATGCCATATACCACAATTAGATGGACACAAAAAGGAAAAAAAAATACTGTTCTCAAATGGTTTCCAGCAGAACTTCTCAAATATTACTGTGCCTCCAAAATGATGAATTTGAGCTAACCCATTTCCAGCAGATGATATATTTCCAGCAGAAGATATTGAATTGCTGATTTTTGGTTTGTACTTGGCATAGCAAAAGCATATGGTATAATAACTTATAACAAAGACATGATTCATTCCTGATGGTTAATTGAGAAGGTAGCTTTCTTTTCCCTACCGAATTTGATTTTTCTGTTATAAATTAGTCACTTACTTTAAGAAATTTGTTTTCTATTTCAGCAAAAAGTACTACTGTGGAATAAAGATAACAGGGTTTCATCTTACTGAGCACTTAGTTGATATTATAATCATATGAAAATGATTCATCTTAAGTGAATAAACAGGATGCAAGACAGTTCCATACCAAAAGTCACTTACATCACTTAGCACATTAATATCTACTAAGTCTTGATTGGTTACGTTGGAGAGACATGCAAAAGGGGACACAGCACATCTGTTGTCAGTCCCAGGCATCAAGTGAGAGACCAATTCAGAGTCTTGACATTCCTTATCTGAAAAGTCTAATGAGAAATGAATTGGAAAGTCAAATATGAACATACTTGAAAGATGTCTCCCAATAAACCTAAATTATTTAAAGCAAATCATACCTGCTTATACCTTTGTAGTAGACAAATTATTGAAAAATTTTAAACAGAAAAATTTAAGATCAAAATTGCCAGATCATTACTGAGACAGCTTGCAGAACACATTATGACATGTACCAGGAATTCAACTGTATTACATGCAGTAATCAACTGGTCCACTCCATGTCTAACACAAGAAATTGGCTAGACACCATTCAGAAAGTACAGAAAAAGCTTCATGGGCACCAATGACTGAAAATCCCAAGTCAAACTCATTCTAAATCAGTTAATTCCTCTCAAAGTCCACCAAGCTAAAACAGCTACAAACTAGCTCATACTAAGGTTAAAATCACTTACTTTTTTACAACATTGCCATTCTTATTCCAAGAGAAGGAAAATACTATTTCAATCATTAGGAAGGAAAAGTAACAGAGACATTTCTAGCTCTCATGGATCTCATTCATGCTATCCCAGGCCTGAGTGGTGAATTTTGAAAGGAGTTGTCATGTTCTACTCAAATGGTTCTCTCAAAATGCTTCTTTCTATTATCCCTGCCTCTAGTTCTCCCACTTCTTTCTCTTATGGATCTGGTTTCTCTTCAAAAGATCCACTTACTTCCTCCTGTGTTGCTCTTTCTCCCTTTATCTCTGTGCTTTTCTCTGTGTTGCTGTCTCCTTTTCTGCCTCAATGTCTTACTCTTTCTCTTTTTTCTGTTATTTGCTCTCTCCCTGTAAATCTGTCTCTCTCCTGTCTTTTTAATTATGTGTTTATGCCTCTACCTTTCCTATTTACATCTCTTTTGCTGCCTTTTGTGCTTGCTTGTGTCCACTATCTTTGATTTGTTTCCTCTATTTCTCCCTCCCTGAAACTTTCTCCCTCTCCCTTGCCCTCCCCCCTTTCTCCCCTACAAACTTCTCTGTGTCTGCCTTTCTGTCAGGTCTGTTATTTCTTTCTATTTTTGTCTCTTTCTGTTTCAGACTCACCTGACTGTTAAGAAGATACAATACAACATGTTCCCTTTTATGTGGTAAGTTAGAGGACATTCTAAAGTCAACAGAAAATACATCATCTTTCCCCCACCCCCCCAGGACAAGCAACTGTAGTTTCCTCAGGGCTATGCTTTATTAGACATATTTACCTGAAAATAAAGCCATATTTTCTAAACCATCTTCATCTATACTTATACTCTTGTTTGTAACAATGAACAATTAATCCAATGTTTAGAAAATAAATACGAGTTGAATGTGTGACCTTTAAGCCCCCAGAATTACATGTATGGATGGTATTTATTAATAAGTAACTGAAATTTTTAAGTTATGATCATATGACCACATGTTTTAGACAGAGTGGTGGTCACATATTTTTACTAAACCAAATGACACAAGATATATACTAGTATCTTATATGAATTTTACCTCTTAGGAAAAAGTATAGTGTATTTTTGTCAATGTTTATTAATATAACACTTCTTAGAAATTGTCTTACTTTTCTAATACTGATGAAACAAAATTATCACAAACTCCATGGTTCAACACAATCACACAATAAAAAGGTATGATAGTTCCAAAGTCAAATGTCTAAAAACGGGTCTCCACTGAGCTAAACCCTAAGTAGTTAGAGTTGAGTTTGTTCTTTCTGGAGGCTATAAGGGAAAACCTATTTCATTGCCTTTTTCAGTTTCTGCCACACATTCCTTGAGTTGTGGTTTCCTCCCATCTTCAAAGTCAGAAATGATTGGTTAAATCTTTCTCATATAAAAGATAAGGGCAGAAATTGAAAATGTAGGGAAGAATGCCCAAAAATAAAGAGAAGACATTGTTATCAGCTGATGATGAAGAGCTGATAACAACTATAAGTTGTGGATTATAAGTGTATTATGTTAAGGGATACAAGCCAGAAGAGGAAAGATAAATACAAGACGGTGTTTCTTTAATGTGAAATATAGAGAAACCAAAGGGTCAACGGCAAACATTGAAACCACCAACCCTTGAAACAAAATATCTTAGGAATCCAGATGGGGAGGAGTAAGGAAAAAGGGGAAGGTGAGGGAGAGAACAAAAGACATAGTGGAAGACTATGAGAGCTTTGGTAGTAGTAGAACTACAGTAACCACATTTGAGGGGAGAAACAAGGATGTACTTATATTAAAGCAAAAAAACTTTTTAGATTATCTCTCTCACTCTAATGATCCTGATTCCTTCTTTCATTTATTCATTATTGTGATTACACTGTGTCTAGACAGATAATCCAGGGTAATATTCACATTTCTAGGACAATATTTTAGAAAACAACTTAATCTTCAATCTTTGTTCCCCCAGCTGCTACATAATATATAACATATTCACAAATATTCAGGAATAGAACCCAAACATCTTTGGGAAAACATTATTCTGCCTATTTTAGAAATCACACTGAAGAAAAATAATGAGAAATATAATCATTCTTTCAAATCCCGAGTGAAAGCAATTGTTTGGAAACTTTTAAGTTCTTTTCCATGAAACTGAAGTCATTTGTAATTACTAATTCCATGGCTGAATAAACTTAGCATGTATTCCTTATGCTTTATAAGGCTTCTATACTACAATAAAATAATGTATACAAAAATATAAACTGGAGTAAATGATACTGTAAATGAAGTAAATGATACTGTTCCAAGCTTTCTTCTTGCTTCCTACAGAAGTAAAGGAAATCAGAATTCTGTCACCTTCCCATGTCAAATGTCGCCTTAGCTCTCTTTCTTCTATCTTTTCATCTTGGGCAAGAAGTATATTTTCAACTTCTAGTGTTTTTGCTTTATCTGGAATAGATTACTGAATTTTTCTTTACTTTTGATATTTTCTTTTTCACTTTTATTCCATCCTTTATTCCATCCAATGGGCTATGCATTTTCTTTATTATCATAGATTTATACTCAAGAAATTTCAACATACTTCTGACCCTTATTAAACATGGCAATAATCCATTTCTTGCATTTCCAAGTTATTCAGATTTGAAAATTTAATCTTAAATGTATCATATCTACTAAGTGACAAATGGCATCAGGAAGAAAGGAAAATTCTAAGATAAACATCACTAGAAAATATGGAAGTGTTTTAAGTGTTAGTGTCAAATTCATGGTGAGTAACTAACTCCAAATAATCTAGAATGTTCCAATGCAAAATTTCTATAGCAGATATCTGATGGATTATTTTCCTCTATATTCTTTCTAACAGTTTTGCTCTTATTGTTTAGTTTTATGTCAAAGCGTTTACATCTATTTTCCTTAATAGACTTCACATTCTATTTACGTACATTCACAACCTTACCAATTTCTGAGAGAGGTAGCTGGTATTCTTTTCTCATGTCAGCCAACTTAGAAATCATTATGAGGAAGGAAACAAAATGTGTTTTAATTCTGTTGTTATATTGCTCTATCATACGAGCATATTTCTTGGGAAGTTCCTGTAGAATTACCTAGAGATAATGAAAAAAATGAGAGTAATATTATCAAAGACTGTGAAATACTGTAATAAATTATTTTAAAAGTCTGAATGAAAACATATTTCTAAGAAAAAAATTTCATTTTTAAATTAAAAAATTTATATTATATATATTATATATATATTTATTTATTTATTTACATGGAGATTCTCCCACCATCATGTCACATGTGACCCATCATCTAAATCTCCTGTGCTCATCCCTCCTGATTTTATCCTACCTTCCCCTCTCTTGCCACATACTTTAGTTCTGATGTCAGTGTGTTCGTTTTTAACTTTTCCTTGTCCTTTTATTTTCCTTATATCCTACATATAAGTGAAACAGTCCAGTATTCCTCTTTTCCCTTCTGGCTTATTTCCCCTAGCATGATTCCTTCTAGCTCTGTCCATGTTGTTGCAAATGACATACATCTGTCTTTTTTGGGAAAAAAATTATTATTATAGCAAAGTACAAGCACAAAGACCAAACTCTCTGACACAATCATTCAGGCATATAGGTTGTAAAGATTTTGGGATATAGTTATCCCTTTCAAAATTTTATGTACAGCTTATGTATTTTATATACAGCTTAGTATTAAGAGAAAACAATCTAATTTTACAATCAACATTATAAATGGATGATATCATAGATTAATATTCTAAAAACTGAATTTAGTGGCAGCCTATTCTCAAATCTAATTGCTGGACATATATGCAGCATCTAATCTTCAATTACAGATAATTTTGATATGCTATGAGTAATTGCTTCTCTTTAAAAAAAATACTGTAATGCTACAGACCTGTACATTATAATACAGTTTGAAATACTTGGTTAAAATAAAGTTATACCAGGGAGCCCCCAATCAATATGACTGGTAACCTTAAGAAAGAGGAAGCTTGGATACAGGGAAAATATCATGTGAAAACTGAGGCAAAGATCAGGCCCTGTTCTGAAGGCCAAGGACACCAAAGTTTGCCCATGAGCCATCAGAACTAGGAGAGAGTCTTGAATAGACTTTCCCTTAGTCTTCAGAAGCAACTTCTGACCTCCTGCTCTGGAAGACAGCAAGTTTTTGTTGTTTAGATCTCCTATTTTGTGGTATTTTCTTTTAGTATTACTAGGAAAAAAATTAAGATAATTAGTTTAATTTTAAGGGTAGAAATACTAAAAGGCAAAAATATTTTAAAGATTGTGTCTATTTAGAGTCCTAGTGACAAAATTGCTAAATCCAATTTCGCCAAATTAAAAGGTGAATTACAGAATCTTTTAACTTCCATTTTCTACTGCAGGTAAGATTTTACATTTTTTGTAAATTTGGCATAACTACATTTTTTGGTTTATTAGATCTGTATTTTATTTATTCATTTTAGTTTTTATGAGCTGTTTTTATGGTTTACTAAAACAACGTTGAATCTCATTATTGGAGAGATTTTATATATATTATTTCATTATATTATTTTATTTTGCATTGTTATCTACCCCAGGGTTTTCCCACCACCTTATCACCGGTAAACCATCATAATAGAGTGCTTTAGCATTTGAGAGTTAAGTTGTCAGTAGTTGTAATCACTTTTTTTTTTTTTTTTTTTTTTTTTTTTTTTTTTTTTTTTTTTTTTTTTTTTTTTTTTTTTTTTTTTTTTTTGAGACTAGGTCTCGCTATTTTTGCCCGTGGAACTGCAGGTTCTCATTGCCCGGGGTACCACAGACTCAAGCCATCCCCAGTCTCAGCTTCCCAGATAGCTGAGATTACAGACGTGTGCCACCACGCCCAACTATTTTTTGGAACTAGGTCTTGCTACAGGCCCCAGGCGGGACTCGGACCACGATCTCTAGCCCCGGCTGCTTCCTGGGTTGAAGCTTAAAGGCACGAGCCACTGTGCCTGGCCTGTAATCACTTTCCAGTTGATTTATTTGGGTTTGTTTTTTTTTCAGTAGTCAGTTGCTTCATCTGTATGTAACAATTACAAAAATAAAAGCTGACATTTATTGAGTACACCACATATGCCAACCACCATTCTTTGCAAATGCAGCAATACAGTGAACATTGGAACTAGATGTTATTGTGATTTCTAATTTATAGTTAGCAAGTTGAGATAAAGAATAAATGAATTTTCTTTAGAATCTCTATGTACTAAGTAGCAAGGCAGGGAGGAGTCAAGAAATGTGCCTTTAAAATACTCTGCTGCATGCTTGCATCTCTCACAATTTGGGAATAAATAGAATTCCCAGAACAATATTTTCAAAGAGCTGTTAAACTGAACAGCAATGTCTTCTCCTTTCAAAGTTATAGTTAATTTGGTCTTATCGCACCCTTCAGTGTAACTTTTTTTTACTTTGAAATCCTCTTCAGTGTAATAAAAAATTCTGTTACTAGTATACAAAAAGAGTTCTGTATCAAGAATAAGGTTTTTCAGTTTTAAACATGACCTTATCCTTTCCTCACTAGAGATATTATCACATTATCTTATGATATCATATATCATATTAAGAATTGACCAGGGGAAGGCAAGAGGTCAGGGACCACTTGAGTTCACAGGGTGGAGACCACCCCAGGCAACATAGGGAGACTATGCATCGAAGAAGCAGTCAGGCACAGTGGAGGGTGACTGTAATCCCAGCTACTTGGGAGGCTGAGACTGGGAATTGCTTGAGTCAACGGTATCTGGACTAGCCCAGATAACAAAAAAAGAAAAGAATTGACTAAAGGAATGACAGAGAAGTAATTACAGTGACTGATAACAAAACAAAATAAATTAATATTGAAATATACAACTGGAATATATATGTGACATATATATAGCTATATATATATTTATATATAACTTTTTTTTTCTTACCTCTGAATCATAAGATGTCTTTTTACATTCTTTCACACAGGGAGGAAGATATTTTCTTCCAAAAAGATGTGCCAGTACTGTCACTAATGTTTCCATCACATTTTCAGGAAATGTCTTTGAACCTGTTAAAAATAAAGAGCAAAGAGTTTAAATTTCAAAAATTTCACAGAAAAAAAATCATCATTTTAGAAATATACTGAAAATCATCATTTTAGAAATATACTGAGCTAGTTCTTAGTATCCATATTTATTTTAGGGTAAGACCCATTTGTAAAGTTACTTTGCAGATGTATAGCAAATTTTTAACGAGTTATAGCAAAGCTTATAATAATGCAAACTAATTCACTCCCCATTGTTACAAGTGGTTGGTATCCTTCTATCCTTCTATCTACGCTGTGATTTAGAAATATTAATGAGAAAATCCTAAAAAGAGAGGAAAAAGAAAGAAAACAAACATTTGCACTGAAATTATGGAATCATTCCTGGGATGGGCTTGCAACCATCCCTCTGCTCCTTTGTTCCACTGCGTTTTCACCTCTGTTTAAAACTACTAAGAAATGAAGGGTTTATATGCTTTTGAAATTCCTCAAAGCCATATGTTACTCCATACTTTTTCTCTTTGGCACATATTACAATGCAAAAAGAGCTTTTTCTGCGCTCGTTGAAAGCCTTTGCTTCTGATATTCCCACTAACAAATAATAATTTTATACATTTTATATGTCCAATTCAGTGTCCTTGGAGAAAAATTTACATCTGATTCCTGATTTTTTATCTGCTCCAGTATTTGACAAAGTCGTGTCCACTCTGATAGCCAATTATCATAGGAAACACAGGAGAGAGTGACACATGAGAATTTGAAACAGTTCACACCTGCCTCACTATGGGAGAAATGCAGAACTTTGAGAGTGACACTTCCAAATTTTAAGTAAGAAGATAGTCAATTTAGTGTGTTTACACTAAAAGCATTATCGACTAAAACTATTATATGCTTTCAGTTCATTTCTTTAATATTGTGAAATATTACATATAATTATGAAATAAATCAATTTAATTGATGACTATTTTCTGTGATCTTTCATGGATATAAAAGATTCATATGGATTGAAAGCTTTAGAGCTATTTAAAAGCTTTTAGGCTATTAGACATTCCAAAGTATATCAAATATTATTTTAATTGCCTTTATCTTATAGTTGTATTATTTTAATAAAGTGGGTAATCAACCAAAAATATACAGTGGAATATTAATGACATATGCTAGTTCCCAGCTATTTGAAGTGAGTTTGCATCATACCATTTTATTTCTCTCTATAGTTTGCATCATCATGTAATAATTATTTAAAAGAGAAAGTAGTCTATAATTTAATTAAAGGAAACTGTTATAGATGGAAAAAATCTTTATGTCAATATATTCCTAAGCTTATATCTGAATTTGAAGTGCTATACATGCTACTATGCAGCTGATTTCTAGAACCTAAATATGAGGATATGGCAGCGAAGCCTAATTTTCCTGTTAATGAAAGATATAAAAAGGACAATGATCTTACAAACATTTCTGCAATTTATATATAAATGCATATATATAATGCATAAATGTATATAAACAATGTATAAATGTATAAAAATATATGTATATAAGTACACACACACTAAAAATGTCTCATGATTTCAAAATAGCCTTTCACATGCTAAGGGCTTATTTTGAAATATTTAAAGTCTAGTAAATTATCATTAAGGATATTTACATAATTATTCTCTACAATTATATACTGGATACATGACAGTTTTATATAATAATGATACAAAACATAAGAATAAAGTTAAAACAATAATAGAAAAAGCAATTAGAAATGAGACACCACATAGTAGTGGTAGCATTCTTAGGGAAAGAATATAAATTGTGATCTGTGTGCGTGCAAAAATGTGCACATCTGCGTATGTGTATATGTACACAATTTAATGAGTAGAAGTTTGGAATATTAGTATATACTTACCATGTATTTTTTGGGGAACACACAATTTGCGAAATAAACCTTTTACCAGCATGCTTACAAAAACAAAATTTGCAGGCTCATGGTAGTGCAAATGAGACACAAGTCCAGAAAATCCAATGGGAATACATTCCCTATTCAGGTAACCCTACAAATCAGTTTTAAAGTGTTAAAGTCAGTCTCTAGATCTCAAAAAACACCAAACAAATAAGTTAGTAAAACAGAGGTCGGTATAATACAATTAAGTATGTATGCTAACAGTTTAATGAAAACAGGTATAAATCTTACCTCTCTGACCAAGAACTGCAAAGAATATATAAAATACAATTTTATAATGTGCTTGACCTCTGGCCTCTTGAAGGATATCAACGAATGTTCGAGAGCTGACATTGCCTATGTATGCAGCAGATATCAAAAGAGCAAGTTAGATGTCACGTTAATCTCATAACGTGTCTTCCAAATGTAATATTCAAAAGAACAATGAAATATTTCTATTATAAATCATGACACTAATATTTACATGAGCTTTTTCATAATAGTTGTATTAGATGTGTATGTAATAGAAAATGCTAAAAAATTAAGAAGGAAAAATAAATAATTACAACTTAATGTATAATGGTGAGAGGCAATACATTTAAGGTATAACCCAAGATTTATTAAGCTCATAGTCTTATAGTTTCTTCAATCCTTCTATATTTCTTTGAAGGTATATTTTTAACTATGATTTTTTAAATTTAATTGCACATATATATGTGTATATTTATACATACACATATACACACATATTTTTCACATCATTTTCTACAGCAGGGTTCTCCCTTTTCACCCATGAAACATCTTAATCTCTTGTGCCTCCTCCCTCCCCCGATTTTACTCTCCTCCCCCTCTCTTGCTCTATACTTCAGTTCTGTTGACAGTTTCAAATTTTCTTTTCTGTTTGCTTGCTTTTTTTAATATTACTCATATAAGTGAGACCATCCCATATTTCTCTTTCTCTTCTGATTCATTTCTGCTAACATGATTCCTTCTAGCTCCATCCATGTTGCTGCAAATAACATGTTTGTCTTCTTTGATTTATGAAGAATATTCCATTGTGTGGATGTACTACATCTTCTTCTACCATTTATCACTTTGGGGGTATTTGGGATGTTTCCATAGCCTGGAAATTGTAAATAATGCTGTGATGAACATATGATATGAGTACAGGTGTCTGTTGGGATTAGTGTTTTTGTATCCTTTAGGTAGGTTCCCAGTAGTGAGATCACTAGGTCAAATGGTAGCTCCTATTTCAGTAGTTTGAGGTTCCTCCACACTTTCCATAGTGGCTGGACCAGTTTGCACTCCCACCAGCAGTGCAAGAGTGCATTTTTTCTTTATATCCACACCTGTACTCGCTGTTGCCCATTTTTGTTTTTTGTTTTGTTTGTTTTTATGGGCCATTTTCTCCAGTTTAAGATGGTATCTCAGTGTGGCTTTGATTTGTATTTCCCTGATTGAACATTTTTTCATATGTTTATCGGCATTTGTATTTCCTCTTTGGAGAAGTGTCTTTCTAGTTCTTCTCCCCATCTTCTGAGTGGGCTTTTTGTGCTTTCTTTTTTCTTTTTTTCTTTCTTTTTTTTTTTTTTGGTTATGTTGTGTGAATTCTTTGTGAATCTTTGTTATCAGATCTTTGTCACTTGTATAGTTGTATAGAGAGTAAAAATTTTCCCCCATTTGGTTGGATTACTTTTTGTTCTGGTAATTGTCTCTTTTGCTCTACCGAGGCCTTTTATTCATAAAGTACCAATGGTTTATGTTTTCCTTCATTATTTTTAGCATCTGTAAATATGTCTGAAGGGGACTTTAGAAGTGTAAGTCGTAGAATATTTTGCCCAAACTTTTCTCTAATGCATTTTATGATTTCAGGTCTTACATTCAAGTCTTTTATCCATTTTGCAGTTTTTTTTTTTTTTGTACATGGTGTGAGGGAATTGTCCTAGTTCATTTTTTGGCATGTAGTGACCCAGTTTTCCCAGTACCAGTTATTGAAGAGACTATCCTTGTTCCACTGTATGGCTTTTGTCCCTTTGTCAAAAACTAGTTGATCATAGATGTGCTACTTTATTTCTGGACACTCAATTTTGTTTCATTGGTCTGATTGCTTTCAGACCAGGGATATTTATAGGAAAATATTTTCCTTTGTACACAGACCACAGAAATAATTATAAAAAGATCATAGGCTAATTTTCCATGTTTGAAAATATAAAAGTACCTTTGTGTTGAGAAGCATTGCAAAAATAAAATCAAATATTACAAAGTTTATAACTAACTTAACCCTTCAGTTTATCATCTTAATACATATTAGAGATGAAATGATTATTATTTTATAAGGATATTTCAAATAATATGGAACCATATACCTTTGCTTTGGCATCCTCCTTGTCATCTGCTTTGGCAACTAGTAGCATAAGTCTGAGAATGAAGGTTACACTTAAAGGAAATTGACCCTTCAGTTTGGGCACATTAGATTTTAAGAGTCTTTCCACCTTACGTAAAGGAATACCATAGAAGAAGACATTGCCGACAAGATCTTCTCCACGTCGCCCTGCCCGACCAGACATCTAAAAAAGATGATGACATAATTTTTAAATAATTTCAAACTTTGTCTCTGTAAATGGTTAGTGTTCAACTTGCATCAATGATATAAAATATAAAACATTAAAAAATCCTGAAACAGTTCTTTTTGTTTAATAGATTAATTTCAGATGTTTCAAATACTATTTTATTTTGCAAATACATTATAAAAGTGCATAAAAGTGGTTATTACTGCTTATTTCTAAAGATTATGAGATTTGGCAGGATCCGTTTCAGGTTTATTGACAAATACATTTTCAGAAACCAGTCTAAACTAACAGTGCAGACACTATCTGCAACTGATTGGATTCTTAAACTTGTGGGTACCTCTTCACAGTATAGCTGGTTATTTTTAGTAATATTTATCAAACAGTACCATTCTGAAGAGAACTAATCTATTTTGGAAACGATAGAAACGACAGCTCAAGACATCTTTAAATATAATCATTCATAAGATATTATATATCTAAAATCCACTTTCAAATATTTTTATAGACAGTGTTTCAGAATATATAAAAATTAATACCCTGGCTTAATGAGTAGGTATTCTGGATTCCTACATATACAAGCAGAAGGAAAGACCTGCACTGTAAATACCTGGCGAAAGTTTAAGGCATCCAGGAAACAAGAGTCTTCAGTAAAAACAACAGATTTACATGGCATATTAATTCCCAAAGCAAGGGATGAGGTAGCTATGACCACCTGTGGGTGCAAATTAAAAATATCAGAAAAACATCACATAGACAAATACATAGCTATCTCATAAAGATATGCATTGACTTTAGTGTATTTTCTTATTCTTACAATTATCTAACATTTTCAGATTAAAAATGATGTGAAAGATTAATGTTTTGGATTTTTCCATAATTAGTTGTAATTATAATTAATAATACAATTAGTGTAAAAAAAAGCAGATTACTTTTACATTAAAATATTCCTAATAAGAACAAACAGTAGGGAAACCAGAGTCCATTAAACATTAAGTGTTCATCAATATATAACTGGACTAAAACAATGTGCCATATCTGTATACACAGCACAGTGCGATGTATGAAAAAGAAAGAAATACAGTCGTTTGTGGCAATAGGGATGGAACTTGAAGATATTTGCTGTAATAAGTCAGAGAAAGATGAATGTATATGATGCATGGACTCTAAAAATGTCAAACTGGTGAAAATGGAGCAGAATGATGTTTGACAGGAGCTGAGGGTATGGGGCATTTAGGGAGATGTGTAAGAAGAAATTATCTTAGAAAGAAACCAAATCATAATTGTCCATTGGTGGACAATTGATTTACCACAAAGGAGCTAAGAGCAGCCAAGGACGTAAGAGCAGTCTTCCATAAATAGCTTCAGAAAAACTAGATAGCCAAATGCAGAATGAAACCAAGCCACCATCTTACAGCATACACAAATATTGATCAAAATGGATTAAAGACTTGAATATAAAACCTGAAGCCGTAATACATAGGATAGAAAAGCAGCAAACTCTTTGATAGCAAACAGTGATTTTTTTCCAATTGCAAAAGAAACAAAGTGATTTTATGAAACTGAAAAACTTCTGCACAGTGAAACCACCATCATAACAAAAATATCAACCTACTATATGGGAGAAGATACTTGTAAATTATATGCCTGATTAGAGGTCAACATCCAAAATTTATAAGCAATCCATATGTCATCAAAAACAAAACAAACAATCTGATTCAATAGTGGGCAGAGGATCTAAATAAACATTTCACTGAAGACATACTGATAGCCAAAAGACACGTGAAAGACTTTTCCATCATTTATCCTTAGGGAAATGTTAATCAACATCAAAATGAGATCTCATTCATACCTGTCAAAATGGCTATTACCAAAAAACAAATTAGTAATTGTTATTTAGGATGTGAACAAAAAAGAATCCTTGAACATGACTGCTGGGAATGTAAACTGGCATCACCACTATGTAAAGTAGCATGAAGATGTCTCAAAATAAAAACAAAACTCAGAAGAATAGAAATATACAAGCCAATTATTTCACTTCTGGATACTTTTCTAAAGAACATAAAAATACTAATTGGAAATGATATGTCCACCCCTATTTTGACTGCAACATTATTTATGATAGTCAAGCAACAGCTGAAAACAATCTAATTCCCCATCAACAGATCAAAAGATGAAATTGTGATAAACAATTTAAGCAAGCAGCAAGCAAGGAGGCGAGAGGGAGGATGATCAGGGATGGGATGAGCACAAGAGACCAAGATGACAGAACACAGGTAACATAGTTGTGGGAGAGCCTTGGCATATGAAATGATGTAAATAAATATATATGTAATCAATTTTTTTTAAAAATGTGATATACACACATGCACACACAGAAACTAATCAGTTACAGAAAAAAACAATTTGTGAAACCTTGGATGACTTCGAGAGAGCTACACAAGTCAAATAAGTCAAATGTGAATGGTGAACACTGATTTTTTTTCACGTTGGTAGATAAAGAAACAAAGCACATGAACAAAGCAAAATAAAAACAAATTGTATACTGTGATGAAAGAATGATACCAACTGGAAGAGATAAATAATGGTTGTTATGCAGAACAGGCAAAATAGCCAATTGTATGGTTGTGAATGGAAAGTAGACCCTTAGTGATCATCACCATGTAGTATAAATATAAGGTTGTTGTCCCCAGCAGGAGAACATGGCCCCCACCGACCTCTTTTTCCAGTATTCACCCGTTTCTTCCTGCCATCACCTACAACCCACCCAATCAGCCATAGCCACATCTGCATAAAACACTCCTACCAACACCTCTCTACATAAGTGCGCTCCAAACTCAATAAAACTGGAACTTCTCCAGTGATTAGTTTTGACCTATGGCTCTTGTTTTTCTTACAATATACATATGTTGAAATGTAAAGCTGTACACCTGACATTTATGCAAAGGTATAAGCCAATGTCACTTCAAAACAATTTAACATTTGCAGACTGTTCAAGTAAATTTTACATATATATAAACACAAACATATAGCAGCACTTGTAAAAGGTTTATTATATAATCTCAATAAGGGCCTAATTACATACAATTAGCCCATGTAAAGAGTACACCAAGTAATATATAAGGCATAAAGATGTAAAAAATTATTTAGAACAGAAAAATATAGACTAAAATATTAGTAAAGTATCCCTCTATGTGGAGTTATTATAAAAAAAATAGATACTGTATTTTCTATAGGCTGTAAGGTATAGGTTTTCCCCCTACAAAATCCAGAGAAATGAAGGGGATGATTTTAAGACAGTGGGACTGAAACATCACTAACCTGTACATAATTTCTTCTGAAAAGCAACTCTACAACTTGTCTTTCTTCACGTTCCATTGAACCATGATGAAATCCAATGCCCCTCTGTAACAGATCATGTAGCTTATAGCCTTGTCTTGCTCCCATCAGTCCATTTAAGATCTTCGTTAACGTCTGAAATCATCAAAAATTTAAAATAAATGAAATTATGTATCCGTGACTTTAACAATGAGGTATGGATTAAAAGCTTGTTTAGAAATTTCTGTAGAGTTAGAGACACTTTTGCAAACAGTAGCTGTTTTTCATTGTAGAACCTAAAGTCGATTTGAACTATACTGATAGGTGGTATTTAAGCAGAACAATTCCATGGAGCTGGCATTCATTCACCTGTAACTGACAGGTGAATGTAACCCACCTTCCCATGTGACCTTCCCATGTGATGGTCACTTCATTCCCTCATTGGAAACACATCCCAGTTTGTCCCCGCTACTCACTGAATGCTGGAGCCTAACACCACTCCCAAATTATCTAACAGTCAGTCAGAGCCTAAGGAACTGACTACAGGTTCCAATTCAATTCGGGCAATGAAGACACACTGAAGGGAACCTTGCCAAGCTGGGTGAGGCAAGCACCAGAGTGCTCTGTGGTGCGTGCCCAACCCATCCAGCCAAAGTTCTAGGCTATGTCTCATTTCCTACCACCTCATGTGTTTTACTTTTGCTGTTTACCTATTAGCTGAGGCTGGGACCCCAATATAGGCAGTATTAAAATTTAGACACTGATGCCATTAACTGTGTCTGAAAAACACACAGGTCAAAGAGAACTAAACAGGATGGATAAGGGTACTTAGTTGTAAATCCCAGGTGGAAGAGAAAATGTATCACGTAGGGGGTGTGTAGAGGGAAATGGAGCCTTTGACTTTTTAGAAAAAAAGAGAGAGAGAGATAAAAAGGAAAGGATACCTGGATATAGCCTGGGATTTGGAAAGCTGAATTGGTACCGCATTTTGATGAAACAGTTTGAAGAGCCTTGGACAAGCAGAGTAGCTCAGAACATTGGAGAGAGAATAAGGAAAAAGAAGATGCCGTAGAAAGACTGGAGTTGGCAGAGTGCCTACACCTCAGGTTTGGAGGGCAAAAGGAGCACCATCATGGACATGTGTCTTTGGATCTGAAAATGGTGACTGGGGTAAGATAACTGGCCACTTGTGACTTCAAGGACCTTTTGTTTTTCCTGCTAATATTCTTTTGTAAATAAACCCTGTTGTTGAACTGCATTTTTGACTGGAACTGCCATGTGCGGGTGGTACGAACCTGAGGGAACCTGGATGGCAGAAGCTGCATTTTTAAATGTGGCTTTTTGGTGGAAGGCTTCTGCTCATTTTTGACCCAATTTCATAACTATTTTAACTAGCTGTCTTCTTTATCACTTCTTTCTCTTTCTCTTCCCATCTTCTTGTGTTTGTGTTTTTGTTTTCCTCCTATCTTTTCTCTTTCCCTTAAACTCCCTGTGTAAATATCTTTTTCCTTTTTAATTAATTAATTAATTAATTTTTCATTTGCTTTATTTTACATAATTATCTACCCCGGGGACTTTCCCGCCACCTTATCACCCATGAATCATTGTCTTAGTCTTTTGTGCCTCTCCCACTCCGGCTCCCCCAACCATTCCACGTTTCAATTTTGTTGAGAGTTAGTTTTAAATTTTTCTTGTCCATTTGTTTGTTTTTCCTTTATCCATGCCAATTTCTTTTTAATTCTCTTGTCAATCACTATTATTGCTTCTCTTTTCTCATTTTCTCTCTTTCCTTTCCCATGTTTGGACTTTCTATATCTCTCTCCTACAAGTTAGAAAAGCAAGCACAGGCAAGTAATAACCACAGTTCTCTGCCTAATTCACAATAATAATATTAACCAACAAATGTATGTGCACCCATTGTTTAAGCTATTCTGGAATTAAGTTTCTGAATGAGCTATGGGTACAGAACAAGTAAAATTCCACAATGGCTTTACATATTCCAGTTTCACAAGTGACGTACAAGGTAGATATAGAACAGAGGAAGAATTTCCAGAGAACAGATACATTTGATTTTGACTATTCTGTGATCGGTTGCTGCTCAATCTTGTAAGAGATTTTTTATCTAATTTTTCTATATCTGCCACATAAAACAATAATTAAATTAAATTAATGAAGGCAGTCTCACAGAGTAAAAGGGCTCTAGATATTGGAATCATACCACTGCATGTTTCTTCCAGCTATTTTGAATAGTTGTATTACTGAGGCTTACATAAATTCAGTAAATTTCTCTAACCACCAACAATGGTTTCCTACATATTGCTTCAAGGATAATTTACATGAAGTGTGTTGTGTGCCTTTTAAACTGTGTATTGTGTATCAGTACAGACACATACATATATTTTTATGGGCTGAATGTACTTTCTCTTAAAATTCATCTGTGAAGGACTTCAGTTTCATACTTTAAAATGTGATTATATTTGACGATCGGGTCCTACAAGAGGTTATTCAGTTAAAATGAGGTCAAAATGGTGTGTCCTAATCCAATGTGACTGATGTTGTTATTAGAAGATATTTGGACACAGACAGAGAGAAGGCAATGTGAAGACACAGAGAGAAGACCGCCATCTAGAAGCCAAGGAGAGAAACTTGAGCTGATCCTTCTCTCCCAGCACTCAGAGAGCACCAGTGACACTTTGTTCTGGGATTTCTATCCTCCAGAATGTGAGTAAAAATATTTCTGCTGTTTTAGTCACTCAATTTGTGTTCATTAAAACAATCCTGACAAATTAATACATGTCCGACCTTACCTCATTTTTGTATCTCTTACCTCATCATCCACAGTTGTATCATCAGCATAACTGCAGTCTGAAGAAATTTGAGTATTCATTTCAAGATATTTATCAAATTCCTTTATTTCATCATTCCATATCATTTCTTTTTGGGAGTTAGCATTTGAACCTGAAGAACTGAATACAAAATATCAAGAAAATCAGTGAATATATTAATTACAGCATTTTTTCAAAATGTGAGATTATGTAAATAAATATCAAGTAAAAATTATGTTATAGTAGTCAAACTCTAAGCATAATTACCTATATTAGAGTATATTCATAAGTTCATAAGCACTAAAATATTTGCTTATCAGTTTACCATTTAAGTATATTTTAAATGCATGCACTAACATATACTTAACAGGAAACAAAAAAAATTTGCATCTCTCCTCTCATGCCATGCAAATCTCCATTTTATATATAGTAAAATTATAAAAAGGTCCATTTTCCAAATAATTGCACATAAGTTCAAATGCTTTCTCATGAGAGAGTACTGCAAAACTTGCCAGATTCTTCTTACTCTAGCATATATTGTTTGTTATGGCATCTGAAAAAGATGCCAGCTTTAGCCTTAGGACACCTAGGACTATTTTTCAAGCAAAAAGTCATTGCTTGGATGGAATGACATTCTAAGGACAGGCAATTGGCCTGCAGGATCATTAGAACAGGTCTCCATCAGTCACCCCGTGTGAGAGCAATTGGTCCTTAGTCCACCAAGGTCGGCAGCACAGATGTGTGCCATTTTGATCTTCCCTGACCAAATGTAAATACATTTGGTGACAATACATTAGTCACCCACATCTCAGGAACACACCTGAAACAGTCAGAGAAGAATCATTATGATCTCTATTTCTCTCAAGGGTTATAAGGTCAAACGTGTAAACCAATCCTGAGAGTGAGGATTTTGCAACAATTATATTTTATTCTCCAGGTTAATGTAAACATTAGAGTGAAAGAAAAGTAACAGAGGTGTTTTATATACATTTGAACATTTTATATTTAGACAATAATGACTTAAGTACTGACATATTTCTTGAATGTTATGTTAATAATGCATTAAGTAATTTGTTCTGAGAACTTTGGTAGTTCATATTTTAATGGCAATTTTTATAATGAGTATAAACATTCTGTTATAGAAATTTGCAATTTCTAAAAGCCAAATAGATAAATAAATAAATATATAAAAATAAAACCCAAAAATTAATAACTTGTTCTTCTAAAAAACAGGAAGTTAAATACAATGAAGAAAAATTTCACAACATTGCATTATTTTAAATTTTCAATAGTTTTCTCCTGCATGTGCCACCAAAAGTGAGGTATAATTCAATTTATGTCACGAAAACTTGAAGTCATGTTATGGAAACAAACTCGAGTTATCAAAAGAGCAGAACACTCAAGTTTTATTAAATATTTAATGTCACAATTCAAGCAGAAACACTCACACAGCCTTTTTCCTCTTTTGAGACTTCTTTGCTTTCCATACATCCTTATCCAAATTTTTCTTCTTTTTAGAATTTGGATGATTTTGATTTTTTTCTTTTTCTGTCAAATTGCGAAAAATTTCTAAAGCTGATGCTTCCACTCTATGAATGTTGAATCTAGATTTTAAAAAAAGACAGTTTTTGAAAATTGCATGGTCATAGAACTCTAGACCTGTGTGATTTAATAAACAGAACTTCTGGCAGCAAAAATGTTTGTTTAAGCAATATTATTCTGTTTCTATTTATTGTGGCCCTTTCAATTCCCACTTCAGAATGTGCAGCTAGAAGGGACCACAGTTCTCCAGACAGGTTCATTTTTATATATAAATGTAATGAATAAAATGATTGGTTAGATTAGGGCGTCATTACTGAATTACAAGAGCTTCATGCCCCATTTTAAAACACTCTCTGTAGAAAGCTCCCTGAATACATCTGAAGAAGATTAGTGATTTGTTGTTGCTGTTGCTCCTAGCTAGTGCATTTTCACTTATCAAATGCAGTTTCAGTTGGGAATTTTGTTCTGAGACACTTTCTATGGATTATTTTTTGCATTATACTCAGCTCAGTCTTTTATCTTTGTTGGAAAAGTTTCCTATTTATTATAAGTAAAATGAAATACATATTCTTTTGGTAGGAATTTAATGACCTGAAAATACTCATGTAGCTATAAAGATTGTGTATTTATTAATTACATTTTTCCAAATTGAAGTTATATGTTACAGTGAAGCCAAAAAGAGACTTTCTTAGCATATTATATGCTTTTAAGATAACAAATGTAATATGTACCAAAATAATATTTAACCAGTGTTATGGTAAAAATATCTTAACTTGTTCTGCCTAAGTTGGCATCTGATATTTTCATCAATGTTCTCTTTACAAATGGATATAAAAGTTCATATATTTCATTTATGTATATATAAGGCCTATAAGAAGTTAATTGATGTATACATCTGTAGATAAATTATGCAAATATGCATAAATTAAAATAACTTCACCAACAATTATTCTTTTCTGTCTCATATACCTATGATATATATGAGATCTTTAAGTTTATATGAAATAGATATGAGAGAGATAGAGTATATAGTATCATGTACATTTTACTCATAAATTCTCATGAGTTTTTTTTTTTTGGAGAAGATTGTGTGTAGTTTCAAATTGAGTAAATTATATCTAACTCCAAGTCCTTCTCTCCCTCCCCCCGTCTAGTATAACTATACTTTGACCCAGTTGCTTTGCTTTGTGCTTTGTGTTTTGAACAACCCAGTCCACTGCAATTTCACTTCTCACTGAACTAGATTGGATCTAGTATTGTTATTTCATATTTACTTAGAATACTTAGTATGCTACACATTCTGGAAGAACCGCCTATGTATTACAGTCAATAACTTACGCTTTTACCTTCTATGCTCTCAAAAGTGACAAATATCTCCTCATATCCACTAGAACTCTTACAAAGTGCCTTGAACAATGAAACATTTATCAAGTGTTCATCTACTGTCTATCCAAGCGAATCTAAATTGTTTTAGCATGACATCTCCTTGCTCTCTCCAAAATTATCAATTTTTATCAATTGTCCACAAAATATTTCCAATTATCAATCGTCTATAAGGACAGTCATATCACATTTTTTTCTATAACTATGAGTCCTTGGGCCAGCACCAAGGCACAGAGGGGAACAATTTATATATAAGATCATTCATGAGACCAATTAAATATTTACAAAGGAAAGTGATGAGATATAGCAAAAATATGATCACCTATTATTTGATGCTGCTAATTAGCCTCATCTAACTTTTGTTTCACTGCTCCAAAGAAAATGTTTCCAAAATCTCTTGATTTTAAAAGTGTTCTTGTTGTCATCACTTTTGTAAATAAGTGCAAAGAAACCATTTAGTATAAAGTCAAATGTGTAGGTGTTTGTGTGTTAATGCACATTCTCTCTTGACAAATATTGATACTATAAAACTTTTCTAATGACTATAGGGCCAAAGATCTCTATGAGATTGAACTTTGCAATTAGAATTTGAATATAATTTAAACAGAGGTTTTTCTTGTCTTCACATTACTATAGCCAACATGGTGAAATAATCTGAGTTCAATATAAACAGATTAAAAATTCCTTAAGATTCTAATATTATGAATCAGATTATATACCCTTCATAATTATTCATTTCAGAAGCCTTCAATTCATATAATGGAAAGTACAATGTAATAATTAGAACTTAAGTATCATTTCCACAGAAGACATTACTTACGCAAAGAATATTGCAGGAAGCCTGTCCATTTTTTTAAGTTTTTCCACAAAATATGGAAACATTTTTTGTTTGTCCCTTTCTTCACAGTCAAATGTTTGAGGTTTAAGGCAAGTCAGTAACTGTTTCACCTGGGTAAAATTATAGGTAGCAAGCAGAGCATTAAATATTTGCTATTGTGAATAAAGATAACAAAGTGAGTGGCTATTTGAGGCTGAAAATCAAATAGATAAGGCTTAGTGTATTTTCTTTTTTTTTCTTTTTTTTTTAATATTTTATTTTTATTTTTTTTACTTTGTTATACATATTTTTTTTTAATTAATTAATTTATTTATTTATTTTACCGGGATTCACCCCCCCACCCTCCCTGACCATTCCCCCTCTGTCCCGCCCCCCCACTCCGAGTTGTAACCATTAGGTGTCTGTCTTTATCTTTTTAACTTGTTTCTGCTAATGTGATTTCTTTTAGGTGTGTCCATGGTTTTTGTTTTTTGCTTTTTTTTTTTTTGTGTGTG